>NDXB01013911.1:141600-153271 GCA_002631895.1 Agapornis roseicollis
TTTTTTTTTTTTTTTTTAATATTCCTATTTACGTCATTCTACCAGTTAATGCATTTAAAGTATTTATGTCAATCAGGATATGGAGGCAATTATCAAAAACAAAGGTGTGGTTTTCATTTAGGAAAAAAAATCCCAAAACCACTCCTTCATTATAATCATTCTGTTACGACCTGTAATTAACTCACGAGTACCATTATCACATGAGGTTAGTACATTGGAAACGATTCATGAAACTTTCATCTATTGGTAGATACAAGTCCTTCACTTAGTTGAGCAAATTATTGCATTTCCCAACATACCTTGCCTCCTAAAAGAAGGAAACAATGGTAATAGTTTGACTGTGCAAAGGAAAACTCATTTGGAACATATTTTTGTTTTGCTGATTGATGTTTTTCAATGTCCTCCTCCTTCTCAGTCTTGAGCTGAAGAACAGTGTTTTTTAAAACTGATGTGAAGGCTGTGCATGTTTTGAATCTCTCTGAATGAGAGTTTGAGACAGCTGGAATAATGGAGACACAAGTGTCTTTTAAAAATCTGCATAACTTTAAAATTTTGTGTGTGCACATATCTGTAATCCTCCAAGAAGTCCTCGGTGACTAGGCATGGATTGTCTCCTTTTGTAGACAGGTAAATATAGGAAAAGCTACATAACTGTAAAAGCAGTTGGCCCCTAATCTTTGACATGAGAAAGAAGAAAGCAGGGTGGGGGAAAAAAAACCCCACACAACCAACAAAAAAAAAAAGGCAGACCATGCAAAACAGAACAAAAATGCCCAATGAACAATTGCCAGAAAACCTACCATGATTACTACTGAGTTTATCCAGAGAAAAGTTCTGATGATTCACAAGTGGCTCTTGAGTTGCCAGTCTTTTCACTTTCACTTTCTGTTCATGTACTGCTGCCCATCACCTGTTGTTAATTATAATATCCTATAAATCTAATGTAGAAGACTAGCAGTGAGACACAGTGCCTGCACTGGCTGAATAGACACTCTAGGAAAAAAGTAATTTTTAAAGAGTTTGTTTCTGGATGAGCTTCTATGAACCTGGCAATGTTGTGAACTGATATTTCTATTAAGAAAAACACTAGTGGATGCCTTTAAACAAATAAAGTCCTGGTGTTACACAACCATTGTGTAACCATTCAAGCACCATAACAAAAACAACACTATGATGGGAAGCTATCATTTAATAAATCAAAATAGCTTGCTTGGTAATAAATATTTTTCTTAGAAACCACAATATTCTCTTTTCTACAGATCATATGACTCCCCAGTTCCTGAATTTTTTTACATTGCTGGAGTAATAAAGGAACGTGGGAAATAACTCAGCATGGTGAAATCATTCAGTTTAGTTGCACCTATACTTTAGTTAGAATAACTTAAAAAAGGTGTGGTTTAAGGTATAGATGATCAAATTCTTCCCTTTTTCAGGTAGACACAATTTGGCTGGACTGCACAGTACTACCTTTCTGAGATGAGGACAGTGTTTAGTTTTGACTAAATCGATTTAATTTCTCAGCTTTATATTTTACAAAGGGGTGAGCAATATTTCCATTCCACAGTATGGGAAATAAGTTTCTTTCCTGTATGGGCCCTGAGCATTAAAAAAACCCAACCTCACAACAAACTGTAAAAATTCCATGAATCATTGCTGTTGACTCTGTGTTCTACATTGGCTGCTGGTCAGATAATTTCCACTTATTGATTAATTGGCCTTTGTAGTTAGCAGTGAAAAGAAAGCTATTAAAAAAAAAAAGGTATTCTTATATGAGCATAACTTGCTGATATAAAATACCAAATTGAGTGGAACTGATCTACTGGCATCACTGAATGTTTAGTGACAGACTGGTAAAAACATACATGCACTTGTACAGGTGCCTGTATTTGTATACTAAATCATGCATGTTTCACTTAAAGAATACAAACAGTATATACTGCTCCTATAATAATACTGCTCTGCTCAAAGTCCTTCAAGTTTTCTAATGTCTGATAAGAAAGTCATAAAACATTTATAAAAGTCTGAAGATTCAGCTTGTTTTACTGGGATCCCTTTTACAATGCACTTCTCATGCAAAGATCAGTGTATTCTTCCATTTATTTGATCCAGAATTATTTAGTATTCCACAGCAAGAATTTTTGTGTTCCTGGGTGTGAGATTCTTCTTATAATGAAGTGCAATGTTGGTATGACTGTATTTATATAGCTTCAATGACTTATTGGCTCTGTTCGCTAGTAAAAATATGGTTTTGATTATCCTTAAAACTCCTGATTTAACCTACTTTGGGAAAACTGAGCTATTGTTTTTTACTGTTCATATGACATACTATGCATTCTAGCTGAAATCCAAGGTACTGTACAGTTGACTTGTACCAAAAGAGAAACTGCTGCAGCAAAACTTGATTGGAAGATGAAATGTAACTTAAGGAATATTAATAACGGGAAAGTATTGAAAACAGGTTTCTGGTTTTAGGCAAGCAATTTCTTAGTGGTTCACATGATAGTTTAGGAGACAGAATAAAAATTGCTGCAAGTATACAGGAGATACTACAAATCCATGGAAAAAAAAATAATCAGAGTAATGTTTGTTTAACAGGCAGGCTTTAAATGACCTCAAAGAATTATGTGAACTGTTGGTTACTGTCTTGTAAGAGAATTCCATTACTTTGAAAGCAAATGTAAAGTCTGAGGCAGCTTTATTAGATATACTACTAAAATGTAGCTATCCTCTAGCTGATCTCCTGGTGCACTCATCTCTATATTCTTTATTCTCTGCAATGGTGATTAGATAAAATATTTAAGTGGGTTATTTTTTTTTAATTGGGGGAAAAGGAATGTTAATATACTGTGAAACGTGTGCACTTCTATTAGAGCAATGGACAGAAAACTGACAGTACCTTGATTACTGATATAACTAGCAAAGGTGGGGATGTATTAAAGCTGGGCGACAGTAGAAAACTTTCTTAAAATGTTTTCTATGTACCTTAGTTCTGAACTTGATTGCATCTCTGCATCCTTATGGGCAGTGGCCAGTCTCAGGGCCATTTTTTTAATTCTGAATACAACTGTGCAACTGACTGTCTTCCCATCTGCACCCTTTAACATAATGTGGCTACATCAGGCCTGCATTGTGCGCAGCTCTGCTCTTGATGGAGAACATGAATCCTATTACTCTGTGACTGGTAGGCTTTCATAAATGCATTTTTTCATGCTGAGTGAATACTATTTATAAAATAACTCATCCCACTAAGTAGAAACTTATCTCAATGTGTCTGAAAAGTAGTTGGTGTCCTTGTCAAATTTGCTCTCTTAGAATAATACCCTGACATCTTCTGGCTTTGTGAGTGGAGTTCACTCCTCTTCTCAGGCTTGGGGCTAGCATTTTCATGTAGTTTCTAGCCTTTGTCTATTAAAATTTTTGACATAATGTATGCTTTTCAATAGCAGTTTTTCCCCAGAAAATGGAACTTTGAAAGACTTCTTAATTTACGTGTTTTCAGCATTAGACTTTTCCATTAATTATACTCTCTTGTCCTCAAAGACTTTTGCTCTTAATGCCAACGCAGCAAAGAATGTAATCTCTGACATATCTATAATGGTTACCTTTTCATAGGCCATGAATCCAGGATCTTCCATCTATCATCTCACTATTCCCACTATGAAGTGAAAGAAGCTGACACTTGCAATTGCTTTCCAAACCTAGTGAAGTGTGGTCATCTTAAATAATGTGTTCTTGCTAAATTTATAGTAATGAATGCAGCATGAATCTCTCTGACTGTTAACAAAAGCATCAGTTCTCATGTCTTTCACATCAAATGACTATATTGCAAGATATAATGTTCTGCCCAGAAATGTTTTTATTGGAATAGGTGAGTGGAAGGGCATGTTTTGTAATGCTATAAACAATTCAACTGCATGAAAAAAATTACCTCGGCTTAATCGGAGAGTACTTCACTGTACCAGTTCTGATATCCAAACTCAACATCCAGTAATGAAGAGAACATAACAGTGCTGAGTATCAAATAGGTTCTGACAATATGCGTTTTCTTCTCTTTGTAGAAAAAGAAAGGAAAAAAGCATGTGTGTTAATACTCTTCAAAATATTCAGGACATATTTTTCACTTTACATGAATAAATAAGCTACATAAGGTTTATTTTATTATCCTATTTTTTTATGTAATCAAATGTTAATACATTAAATAAACATGAAACAGCACAGGAAAATTGTGTTTAAAACTGTTGCTTAGGTTGCAAAGACATCATGAAGGGCTCACATTTTGTTCTGGTTTATTTTTATGAGTAACATTGTCTGCATAGCTCTGTAATTTACAGTAAACTGAGTTATTTTCTCTTTGGACTACTTTATATTACAAAGGATCACTCAATTCACACAAGGCTAATTTTTCTCTCCTCTGTTTCAAGCTTGTCGAGAGTTTTAAATATGCAAAAACTGGAAAAAATGAGAGAGAATTCAACTATTTCACTGTACAGTGTAAACTCTTTGGTTGATCACAAAATACCAGACAACAAGTTGCATCAACCAAGGCCTAAAACCTAAGTTGTCCTGTTCTCCCCTCCCCCCCCCCATTAACAAGTAACAGTCGGCAGCTCTGGAATGTGTACTCTTCTCCCATAAAAACATTTTTCCACTCTGCCTTTTCCAAAAATCAAAAGTTCAAAGCTAAACTACTACATGTTATAAAAGAACAAATTTACCATGACACTTAAACAAAGACATGAGTTAGTGTATTCAGCTTTCCTGAGGGAGGAAGGAGTTATGTTTCTTGTTAAGGCAAGGTGTGCAGTAAAGAAATTATTTTTATAGTTTTATATATCTACTTTTAGTTGTTTATCCATCTAGATGTTATATTTTACTGTACAGTTAAACTTGAAACTCATGCCTTTTTTGTCACTGATATATTGATTAAGGTTTACAACATTTTTCCTCAGAAAGCAAAATATTAACATCCTCGTTATACAAAAGGGCAAATGCGATCAGACATTCAGGCAGTATTATTTAGGATACTCGTGGCAGTCTGGGAACCTCAGCTGCTGCTCTTTACTCTGGAGAGTGCTGCTTCTGTCCTTGGAAATGGCACAAGCAAGATGAGTAGCATGCATGTTAAGGACAGAGACAAAATGAGATGGTTTTGGACTGCCGTGTACAACAACTTGTATCTGGAATAAAAAGTATGTGATTTTTGTGTCCTTTTAAATTTGAGGTGTAGAACACAATATATTAAGCAGCTGAATTGCTCTGTGTAGCTTTTAAAGCTGTCTAGGAAACTTGGAACACTATTTCCATTTATTTGGAACAAGTGGCTGACTCATTTGTCTGCCCTGAGAAACCTCTACTTCTGTTCCTGACTGAAATAAGATGGATATTTTGAGAGTAATTCCTCTTGTACAACAGGAGAGAAGTACAAAAAGTCACAGCTTCTGCTAGTGCTGAGCCTGGCCATCACTGAATGTATGCTCGATTTGGAAAATGTTAAAGGATGCAAACTTCTACTAGGTACTACAGTAGCTTTAATGTGTCCATTCTTTCAAGCAGATTGATATTGCAATATCTTGTTCTTTGTGGGTACAAATTTAGGGTAGCTAAATCAAAGGTCTGCTCTAGATTCAGACCTTTGAATCTTATATTCAGTAGGATGGAACCAAAATCAAAAAAATCTTGAGAATGGAGAGAGCTGACATCTGCAACTATATTCCAACAGCCTAGGCACACCATCAGGATTCAGTTTTCCCTTATTAATATGTAAAGATGTATTAGGTCATTCTCCAAGAGCAGTACTCAGCAACTGTACAGATGATATGCTTAAACTGAGTGACACAATTTTTTTTCCTTCAAATTCAAATTTTTAACAATATAGTTTAGACAAGAGGTATCATAATTTCTATGGCTGCCTGTCTTCCTGTTGTTCCTGTAAGATGCCATGTTAAAGGACCTTATATGGTAGTTGTCTATAGTCATAGGTTTTATCTAGCCTTTTTAAAATGCTGTTATATTTCACAGGGGAACACAGAGAAGGTGTAATGTAATTACACTTCAACTTTTCAAATGGAAAGGTTTGGATTTTTCATTTGTGTGTTTTATAGGCCCTTAACAATTGTATCATTGAATTTAATGTCTGTTATGAATGAGACTAAAAAAAATAAAGGGACATGGTCTGTGGGAAGCGACCTGCTGTGTAGATGAAGCATGTTTCAATAACATCTTTTGATAAGGATGAAAGTGAACTCTGCTTGGTAAATGATAAACTCATTTTATTTTCATTCATCATGCACTGAACTACGAAAGTACTAAAAAAAGCCATACCAAGGTATGTATGTCATTGAGTAGTAGGGAACAATTAGGAAGGCAACTGATTAATAACAGGCTAGTGGTAGGCAGACTTGCTGCCTACATGCAAATGAGGGTAAGAAGGGGTTTGCTCCCTCCTTTCTGTATAGCTAAGCATAGTCCTAGGCTACACAGCCTACGTAGGCAATACAGTCAGTAATTCCATATATGTTCTGAAACAGCTAGAACCATAGTTCAAGCAAATTCAGTACCAGCCACTGTAGTATCACATAGGGAAAATACGTATTCCCCTGGCCTATGCTTCCACCTCCCACATTATACAAGCAAGCAGGAAAGAGACTCTCACCAGAGGTTAGGAAAACTGAGATTTATAACATCAGTGGTAGGTGGAACAGGGGAGACCAAGAGAGCCAAGTATTTTAAGCATCTGTTATAGGCCTGTGCCAGATGCAGGATACCAGACAAGATGTGCCATTTGTCTGTTCTTGAATGGAATTTCCTATGTCCCTAATACCAAGCAAACTCTGTTTATTTATAATATAACTGCTTTTGGTTTTGTAGAGATGATATACAGCACATTTCATCTCTTCACTTCACTTTCACAGTGACATTTAAACACTTAAAAAGTGATTTATTTAGCTGTGTGAATTCAGTCGGGCTTGAAAGGTGTTTTGCTTTGTCACTGGTGAATCTGTAAAGATCATAAAACTCCCCTGTTTAGGGAGACTGAATTGTGTAGTTTCCAGAAGTACAGTTTTCTCTAACGCTTGTCTGAGTTAAGAAGTTCTTACAAGACCTATGTCAGTAGTTAGTGATTTCAAGTGACCATTTTCATGGGAACAAAGGGAAGAATGATTTGGGAAGCATTGACTGTCCTCTCCTGAACATGGACCTTTTTTTTTTTTTCTCCCCGCTTCTAGGTCTTTATACTTAATAAGTGATTCAAATTATTTCCCAAAGAAATAAGCAGTAATTTCTAAGCAAAGCTTTTTCTCAGAATATGCTGATTCAGAGCTACAGCTCTTTGGCAGAAATACAAGTATTAGTTGTAAAAGGAAACATCTTTCATTTCTAGGAGTGCATTTCTATACAAAATTAGACAGAAACATAACCTTACCAGAGTAACAGTATCTCATAATGAGACTGATTACCTGGGAGTTGAGTATCCCACCTTTAAGTCTCTGTGCTATTGCATTAATACCAAAGACATAAGCCCTAAACTACACTTAAGACCAGGAGGAAAAATTAGTGTTAGGGTATCTAAGCCTAGAAGGATAATGCAACAGCCCCACAATAGAAGACCTTGGCTCCAGAGTAAGCCAGTTGTATAGAAGGGTTGATTTTTTTTCATATCAACCTTTGATAATGTCTACACCATTTCCTGCCAGCTGTGGAATGCCCATTAGCTCTGCTTCAAAGGCACATCAGGCTGGACTGTTGAGCATGCTAGGCTCTTTCATGGGCCCCTTCTGATACCTCTACTCCAACGCCACATCTCCTAGTCCTTTACCAGCAGGCTGTGTCCTGATCACCTTGCTACTCTGCAGAGGAAGACCTTGAGTTCAGAGGAGGTGACACCCAAGACTGAACTCTTGACCTGGGCCCTCAGCTGATCCTAGCTTTTTCATAGAAATGCCTTGGCTTCTTCCAAGGACAGGACAAGAGAATTAAAAATACATAAACAAAAATCTACAGGATGGAAAAAGTGAGAAGTTGTAGTTGAAAATTTGCTGACAGAAACATGGAGGAGTACAAAATTGTTAATCATGATCCAAGTTCCTTCAGTGATATTCCCTATTACTTTTTTAGATCATAAGGAACACTAAAGCAATTAACTATCTGCATAAACAAGCTGCATGATCTCATCCCTTTCTGCCTCAATTTTTCTGTTTGCAAAGCTGAGGCTGTAATATTGACAGGAGTATTGCTCTGAAATCCAGCTTCTGACTAGAGTTGTTATTGCAATAATTACTGCAGCAGATGTCAGAATCAAGTGAACGCACTGTCATTCAACTATTGAAAGCACAAACCACAGCCATCACTTGCCTTGCGTTACTACAGGTATAGACCCAATAGAGCAGAAAACAGATTTCACACTTGCCTCTAGATGTAAACCACTGTTTGAAGAGTATTTCCTCCCCTCCTCACACACACACACACCCCCCTGTCAAAGTGCATTTAGCTGTTTCTAGCTGTAGCTAGAAAAGATACAGCTGCATTTTTTGGCTTATATAGCTTGAGCTCAGCCCTCAGCAACAGCATAGTCTGAGATATTTTACAAAACTATTTTTCTGTAAACATTTTTGTTCTATAGTTATCACGTGATATTTGCACTCCCTTGCAACACACTAGTGACTCGGTGCCTTATCTTCCCATTACCAGACTGGTCAGATACTAACTCAGGAGGCGGTCTGAAAGCTGGGGACAGAGGTGAGACAGAGATCACTTAATGAAAACTGGGTCCCAAGCTGGGAGTCCTGTGACAGTCTGACAAGTTGATGCTGAGCAACACAGAGGCCAGCATCACGAGTGGCAGCTGAAGATATGGTCAGCCTGGAGAGTAACTTCTAAGCTAGCCTTGAGCTCATGGCTTTGGAAACTGTTGTTTGCAAATAGAGCTCACACAAACAGAGCACAAAATACAGGATCCAGTCTGGGTTTTGGGGGTCTTGCACACATTCAAGTAATTTGGATTACTCAGAATCTAGAGGCAGGTCTTTACTTGAGCTTTAGGACAATCCCTAATGGAGCTAAATCATGCCGCCTACAGAGGCTGCTGCAAGGAGGCTGCTGCTTCCCACAGAGGTGAAGTCCAGCCAAGAATAGCATGTGTTTCCTCCTCTGCATCTAGCACAACTTCAGCTAAGTGGTTGCTTATGTTCAGAAATGAATGAAACATTCAATTAAAACAAGACTCTTCACTGACGCGACCACTGCTGCTTCATCATTACACAAAATAGCCTTGTCCTGCCCAAGCATGCCTGGCTCTCTAAGGATAATGGAGACAGTACAGTGTTTGGATAGCTGCTGTTTTTTCAGAAAAGTAGGGAGGGTGTGCCTGTGTGAGGGCATGTTCACAAGAGTTTTAGCCCAGAAAGAAATAGGTACATCTGGAAAGAGCATAATCCAGGTTGCCAGACTCTGGCACTGCTATGAGCAATAATCCTTTCTCAGTAAAGTACCAAAATGTGGCTGTTTGGTTTGCCCACAAGTATCTGGGCATTTTTCTTGGCAGGCAGGGGTACTGGCAGTTATTTGCATTTTGATTCCTGACCCAACTAGTGTCTGTTCTTCTTTGCTGAAGATGGAAGGATACGCCTGTGGTTAAATTACTGGCCTAGGGATTAGGCAAAGTGGGTTCTGCTTAGATTTTAGTCTGCATCCTTGGCCAGGTCACTTAAGAATTTTGAGAAGTGCTCAGCACCCACAAACAGGATCAGATTTTTCAAAAGCTCTCTGCTTCCACTGAGGCCGTGACCAGATGATCAAAAGAACTTTTCTGAAAATTTGGCTGCTGGTGTCATTGAGAGCACTACTGGTTGCTGAGGAGTCATGAAAATCTGGTTCTCATTAAGGTGCCCAGATGGGAACCAAGCTCTTCAAATAGCCCCCATCATGATGGGAAGACACTTGAGAATCTGGCCAGAAGCGATCTCTTGAAATGCTACACCAGCAACTTTCTCTGTGCCTCAATTTCCTCTAAAATGAAAGTGATGTTGCCAGAGTGTTTGTAAGGATAAATTAATTAATCTACTGTATGTGATGTACTTGGATGCTTTTGCATGATGCGTTTGTAATATAACATCTTTCCCGACATACCAATCATCTGTGTAAGCAAGAGTGCATTAAAGAGACTGGAGTAGGAGTCCAAGAGTCAGCTTCACTCTATGTAAAATTTGCAAGTCTTCAGGTTCAGGAGCTGNTTTTGCAGCCGGGAGAGGGAGATGATGCGTTTGTAATATAACATCTTTCCCGACATACCAATCATCTGTGTAAGCAAGAGTGCATTAAAGGGACTGGAGTAGGAGTCCAAGAGTCAGCTTCACTCTATGTAAAATTTGCAAGTCTTCAGGTTCAGGAGCTGCTGCTCTTTGTCTTAAACCCTTGTTCGTGAGTCAGGGCTCTGCCATTCTAGGGGATGTAACAGATCAGAAAGACTCACCCTGAAAAACCTTTGTGTTAAACAAAGCAGGACAGGGAGAATATATTGAAAAAAAAAAAATTATAAAGCTGTTCCATTTAGATGTTTGCTTTCTGAACTCCTGCCTGCTGAGTACAGTAGTTTTATAATTTTCTTTCCTCACATGATATTCCTTTCCATTCCCACTAAGGCACTTGGTATTTTGGGGTAGTTTTAGACTGTTAGAATTTCAACTTCACAAGATTGGTTAATCTCCTTGTACTAGATAGCCACACATAGTAATATTTTCTGCAGGTGTTTGGGGTTGGTTTTAAGACCAAAGAACACTAACTTCAAAACGGACATTTATATATATATATATATATATATATATATTTAACTTACAGTGGCCTCAATTTTGCTTCCAGATGGGGAATTCTGAAAGGTCCCAAACCTCCCGTGGTGCATACTGGAGCAGCCTTCCTTCTCTTCCTAAGCAGCCTCCCCTCACATGATGTGACATTTTCATTCCAGCTGAGAGTGGGGGCTCTCCCTCTTCCCAGCACTGTCCACATCTGTGCAAGTTAATGCTACCCAGATCCTTCTCCAACAGGCACTGAGGGCTGGCACGCAGAAGCAAAGCCCCCAGGCTGCATCTCGGAAACCCAAGAAACCTCAAACGCATTGTGTTTCCGTAAATGCTCCTCAGCTGACTGGGCTGTGGGGAGTTTCTGCTCTTCTCAACCCTTGCCTCTCCTTTGGGAATGAGAGATGCAGACTTTCAATCAACTTTCTGACTGCCTACGTGCAGAAATGGTATTAGCGTTAAGAGTGAAGCCACAACATGAGGGGCCCTGCCTGACTGACGAGGAGCCCCTAACTGCAGCTGCCCTTGGCCCGGGCCTTGCCTGCAGCCCAGCGAGGGTGAGCTGTCGCCACCCCGTCGAGTCATGGTGCCTTCCTTCATGGTTGCAGTAGCGACCGCGCAGCCCAGCTCAAGCTGGGCTAACTCGGGCTCGAGCCGTGGCCGTTACTGGCAGGTAAACGGCCGCTGAGCCGGGAGGAGGCAAGCCCTGAACGTGCCCCACGGCTGAGGGGATGAGCTGCAGCCGCTTCAGGCATTTATACTCAGTGTAGAACCTGTTGGACGCAGGTGCCTAACAGCCACTTCTTTTACAGCGCTCTAAACAAAAATGGAGGGTTTGGCTTTTTTTTTTTTTTTTTTTTTTTTTAAAGGAGAAAAAA
>NDXB01013911.1:159633-180427 GCA_002631895.1 Agapornis roseicollis
TTTTTTTTGATTGCAGTTGTAGCACCATTTTAAGATGACAGTATTTTTATCTTAATATCCATATGCTTTGATCTTATAAAAAGGAGTTACAGATCAGCATAGAAGTGAATAAATGCATTCCTAGACATCTAAGTTCTCTTGGAGACCTGCTGGGTGCAGTTTCCCTTCATCCCCTGCTGCAGAGTGATGCCAAGCTGAATTATCTACTCAGGCTAAGAGAGAAATTGCTCAGAGGAGATTCTGATCTAAATTAAATACATTCCTTTGAATAAGATTTTCTTAATATGTCCTGCAATCCATTTTTCAAATGCCAAAACATTACATTTCACAGCAGGCTTTAATAAAAGCTATTTTGCTATATACACATTTCTTGTGTATAATGACAAATGCAATTTTGTGTTGGGGTTTTTCTTTCCTTGAAGATTGCTCTGTTAGAGATTTTGATTTATCTGATAGACTAAAATTCTATGTGAACAATGAGGCCTTATTGCCAGATTGTAGACTTAAATTCTGTATCCATTACACTTCAAAGTTACATATCTGTGTTTTACAAGAGGGGTGTTTATGAAGATGGTAGGGAGGTTTGCTATGAAAATAAGGAATGAAATTTTGTAGCTTAGAGATAAAACAAGAGTTACAAGGAAAACAATTGAGTGCTACTCCTGTCTCTTAAGGTCAGTTTATATGGTTTACCTGGATGCAAAAATATTTTTACTATAAGCCTGTTTTAGAAAGCACTGCACTTCTTTTTCTTTAATAGTTGCATTTGTGGTGGTTTGTTGTATCAGAGTTTTTTGTTTTGGTTTGGTTTATTTTTTCTATTTTTTTTTTAAGATACTTATGTAATCTTCAAGGAAATTAGCTGAAGGCAGCGTTTTCAGTGTTTTCTTTCCCCCATTATTTACAATAGATAACATGCAAAATAAAGAAAAAATTTTAGATACAATAAGCAGGGAAAGGTGCTTTGAGCAGAGTTCTGCTCTTATACAGTCCTGTTATATAGTACTGTAGCTTAAAATGTTGCAGCTGATGTGAGTACAGCTATATGTGGACATAATTCCTTTTTAGAAAAGACTTTATGTGGGAAAAGAACAAAAAAAGTCAATTTAGAAAGAGCATTGTTTGTCTACCAAGAAGAAAATATCACTCAACTGCAGAATATATTACATAGTGTACAAAAGAACAATTTAGAGACAGCATTCACTACTTGCTTTTAGGAGTTCATACTTTTCCTCCTCTCTGAGCACTGGAGAGAGGCATTCTAGGATTAGGATTTCTGTGATGGAATTTCTTTAAACAGGTGACTGCGTGTTAAAAGTGCAGTGACTCACACAATGTGAGAAACTGGGACTAGTCATAAGTAGATTAATCTCTTGAGGATGGACAGATGAATAGAGGTAAGTGAAAATAGAGTTTTGAAATCACACTTTGTTTCAACTGTTCCAGTAGCTGTCTCTGAGGCACTTAACTATTCCTTCCTCTAGCATTAGAAATGCCTATGTAGGCAACTGCAGATAAAATATAATTCAAACTGATCTAGAAATTTCATAGACACACAAGGTCTGTTGTTCCAAGAAACAGAACTTTGCTTGTGAAATGTGTACTTTAAGACTGTTTGGTGCCAGATAGTGAATTCCATCAGCCTAATTACTGTGCTTCTGTGAGGGCTTAAGTTCCATCAGATTTTTTATAACGGCAGTGAAACCTGTGAAGATACACTTCAGTCCCCAAATTCTCTCATTCTGCCTAGTAAACAGTAATAAAACCAGTTCCTTCCTTAAATTAGCTCTAAGCATTTTTTTTTCCTCTCTGTTTTTCCCCTCCCCTCAAACAGAATTTAAGGAAGCTTTAGAGTGTAGTTTACTTGATAACTTTGGCTGGACTGAGAAGGAGACTACTAAGAGGGGTAATGAATTGTTAGAATTGATCTGGGTATACTAATTTCTTCAAAATCAGTCAGAAAGGGAGAGACCTTTTTCCAGCCACACAGCTTCCCAGCAAGGTCTGTTTTTATTTCATTGCTAAACCAACAGACTATTACTAACTTAAATGTCAGATGACACTACATCTGGGAAAAAAAAAAAGCAGCTGGGGGGGGAGGGAAGCCAGCACCACCCAGCAAGGCAGTGCTAAAGTTCACATTGAGACTTCCTCACAATAGCTGGTTAGATCAGAAACCTGAAGTAGCAGTAATCTTACCTTGAGTATACAAGATCCAAGGAGAGAAGATCACTGGCTCAAAACAGTGGAGGACTGAGAAAGTGCTCTGATCTGCTGCTGGTAGCATGCACTTGGCTTTTATGTGCAGGTGGGAGGAGCTGCTCCTTACGGTAGGTGGGCAGTGAGGATAGTAGCAGGCAGACAGCCTTCAGAAGGCATTGTAGAGTAGGTTTTTGCTCTTTGGGGACAGAGAGACGGCGAAAAAGCAAGCTGGATCGCGTTTACAGGAGAAATAGTGATGGATTTGTTTGTTGTTGTGTTTTTTTTGTTGTTTTTTTCTTTTTTAATATGTGGTTAACTAAAGAATTTTCTACTGTGTGTGTTTCTGAATCTCTGAATTATTCCAGTTACAGTCATAGTTACTGTACAGTCACTGTTACATTAGTTACTACTAGGTCTCACTTTGTCTTTTGGAAGAATTTTTATAGTATTGAGATACAAAGGCTGCGGTTTCATTTTCTAAGAAGAGAGAACTATGAAGAAGCAGCCCTTGATCACAGAAGTTGTCTGTTTACTCAGGGATTGAACTTCCTTTATATTCCAACTGTCTACTAGATCTCAGCTCTGGAATCCTCTTAAGTTTCCATTGTGCTGAGCTACCCAGCTTTTCGTTGACGCAGCTGTAACATGTTCCATCTACACACTGACTTTCTAGCAGTTTAGAGCAGTTTTATTGTCCCCTGTGTCTTGAGTTCTAAGCAATTTTCCCAACTGGTATTCTCAAAAGGCAAATGTATGCAAAAAGACAAACCTGTAGAAATATGCATTCCTGGTTGTTTCTGTGTAAAATTACTCATGGTTCATTTTAACTCATTCATTGCTTTCAGGGCACTGAGGGTGGCTGGCACAGTGTCCAGACACTGGCTCCTGCAGGTGAAAGAGACAGTTGTACCCATCTGGGATACACTAATTCTGTATATACAAGGCATCTGGGCCTGTATTTTTTTGTCGTAATATATGAGTAAAACCTATATTATACTGGAACATAGTGAGTGGAGAAAGTTAGAAAGAACAGGAAGGGGGCAAGAACTGGTATGAAATCAAGGGTGAAGTTGGAGGTACATACTGATTTAAAGTCTGGGAAAGACCAGACAGAAAAATGAATGAGAGCCTGAGTTCACAGAGTTGAGATAAGCAAGTTTGTAGTGAAGGTAATGGAGAGGCGATATGATATATGTAGCTTCCTGCACTAAAGGGCCCTGCACAAAGAGATGTAAGATGCTTATAAAATCTGGGAACTTCTGTCAATATCCTGACTTGACTCTTAGTGTTAGACTCTTGTGTCAATATTTTAATATCTGAATATATATATGCTATGATCACTGTAAATAGGTCTCAATTCACAAGATATTTACGATGGAAAAGCTTATGAAGTCTTAAGATGGATTCAGAGTAACATTTCCTTCCTTACCTTCCCCTATTCTCTTTACCATGAGTCTTTTGTTTTGGTTTGGTTTTTGTTTTGTGTTTTTAAATGTAGTACTGAGTTGATCAGAATCATAGAATGTTTTGGGTTGGAGGGGACCTTAAAGATCATCTAGTATCAACTCCCCTCATACTTAGTTGCATGCAACTTTATTTGGTTTTGTCTTTTTAGAAAAATGCTTATAAATCAATTGCCTGTAAACTTCGATATCTGTTAGGTGGTAGAAGTAGCTGCCTAACCTTTGTGATATTTAAAATTGTCAAGCTGGAGAAAGGACTGGCTAACTTTTTCTACAGGTATCATGTTGCTATTGGGTAGGGCAATTCTATGTTATTGCAACTGATTGAGGAAAAAATGTCATGTTATTTTGTTATTTCTGCAGCACTCAATGTATTTTTAAAGTTCTTGTTAAGAATTGAATTTCAGTTCTGACAAGATTACCATGTGCTTTTAGGAATGCTTCATGAAGTAATGGTGACATGGGTAACAGCAAAAGTATTGGTACAAGTTACTGCAGTAAGTTTATGTAGTTGGTTTAGTTATGGCACATTGTAATGGTTCAGTTGATTAAAAGATGTACGCAAACTGGAATTTTACTCGGCTAACACCTAAACAATCAGATGGGTTTGTATTTAGAGAAATCTGGGTCAAGATTTTCAGAAATTAGAAAGTGAATAGCACCCATATCTTTATGTAATGATTAAACTGTTCTTGCTCTCTCAAAATAGCTGAGCTTTCTGTAGGTTCCTTTTAAAATCAGTGACTACTTCTATAAACTCACTCCCTTCTAAAGATCAAGCAGTCTGTGTACTGATCATGTGTCCTAGTATACTACAGACTCAAGGGTAGCATTACCTTTTGTATTTCTAGAATAAGCGAATTAAAGAAGTTTTTCTTTAGTTGTTTCCTTCAATGAATGTTAAAGCACTTTATTACAAGTATTAAATAAACCTATCAACACATAAAATAGATAAAAAGTATTAGACCTATGTCAATGCTTATTAAAGCACCTGTGATTTCCTAGTTACTGAATCACTTATCTTCCCTAATGAGATTTTTAGTAGATGAAAATTTTGCCAAAATATCTGTGGGAAATTTGATAAGGTCAACATTGAATTTACTGGATTTCAGGGCACACTGCCAGGCTGGACAGTAAATTCAGTGTGGATAGTGTGGCAGGAAGGGTTTTCATGTTCCTGTGACTAGGAACAATGAAGCTTTCAGTTTCCATCTGCCTATTAAAAATAAAGTTATTTTTTCAAGGGACACTTAAGTGCTCTAGCTCTCTTTCTCCATTCTTGCCCCCAAATGTCCAGATTCATTTGCCATGAGCTGTTTGAGGTGTCCTGTGCCTTTCAAAATCTGTATCAGGTTTTTGCTTCACTTGACGTTATGGCTACACCTCTAGTGCAATAGAACTGTTTGTAAGGGAATGAGCTTCATGAAGGTACTTTAGACTTGCATAGATTGTTTTACCAAACTTCTGGGAACCATGCACATTTGCTCTTCAGTGAGTCTTCTATTATATTACATTTGTTTCAGCATGCAGAGTATATGGCAAAAAAAAAAAAAAATTAACAGAGGTGGCATTATCCTTAAAATACAGATTAAAACTACAGCTGTACAAATTATAGGCATTTCACTCTAGGCCTCTTAAAAGGAGATAAGCCAAAATTCCTTCATTTGTTCCATAAAGGAGCTAAGCGATGACTCCTAGTTTGCCCTGAATGTAACTGAGGTAAAATAATGTGGCTGAATGTGCTAGTGGGGGATGCAGAAAGAATCACCCTGAACAGATTGGAAGGTTGAACGTTTGCAAATAAACGATGATTTCTGTAGCATCACAGCAACATGTGGCTGCATGCTGTTTGGCTGTATTATCAAAGGAGAGGGTCCTCAAACATTTAGATACCATGGTGATGGCAGAAGATTAGCTATCAAGGTCAAGGTGTCAATATTAATTTTTTTTTTAAACACAAACCAGAAAGAATTAGAGGGAGACCTCCTAAGGTAAAGTGTGATAATACAGGTGAAGTAACCTCATGAGATGAAAGTTAACATTTCGGGGTTTCATAGTGGTGTTTGTTGATATAGAAATGTTCTGAGCAGCCTACAGGTAAATTTCTTTAAACCTACACAATCCTCATGTAAGTATATTCTTTCATTTTATTTGACTGTAGGACCAAAGACACAAACAATTTCTCCATTTGACCAGTAGTGTATTTTATTACATTCTTCCCATCATTGTAAGATGCCTTTCCAGCAAATTTGCCTTTTAAAGAATTAGATTTGACAATATTGTAGTTTTTACACAGCATTTTTGTTTGGTTTTTTGTGTTGGTGGTATAGGTTGTTGGGGGTTGGTTAGTTTGGTTGATTGGTTGGGTTTTTGTACACTAAAGATTCACAAACCTGGAAGGAAGAGTAAGAGGAGAGAGTGAACAGTTTTCAAAGGGCCAGATCAGTTACGTTTGTTTGCTCTGTATAGGAAGAATCTGTCTGATACTGGCTTTCAGATTTGCATTTGTAGATTAGGGCCAGTCAGATGATTTGTCTAGAAAACTATTGTATGCCAATCCAATCCAGGATGCAAAATCAGTATCTATTTTGAAAGTGCAGGTATTGCATTCTAGATAAGCATACATCAGTGCCTGAATGTGCATATTAAGGGAGCACATTTAACAGAAAAATGCCTACCTCAGTGTTTCCTCCTGTATGCCAAGGTTCATTCTTTAGCACATTATTGGATGGAGGTAGAATTGAAACAACAAACAAACAAAACCAACTCCACAAACCATAACTTTTTATACAGCATGTTCTGTATCAAAAGAATTAGACCTCATAGCAGCCTTCCAATATCTGAAGGGGGCCTACAGAGATGATGAAGAGGGACTGCAGCAATAGGACAAGTGGTAACAGGTTTAAACTTATACAGGGGATGTTCAATTTAGATATAAGGAAGAAGTGCTTTACTGTAAGGGTGGTGAGGCACTGGAACAAGTTGCCCAAAGAAGTGGTAAATGCTGCATCCCTGGCAGTATTCAAGGCCAGGTTGGATCGGAACTGGGGCAACATGAGCTGGTGTGAGGCATCCCTGCCCATGGCAAGGGGTTGAAACTAGACGTTTCAACCTTAAAGTCCTTAAGGTCCTTTAGGTCCTTTCCAAACCAAACTATTCTGTGATTCTGTAACTAATGCCATTTTGTGTGCATCTTGGCTCAGCTGATCGTGTTTAGTATTGTGTCCATCAATAAAAAGGGAATGCAGTCAAAAGCTGCTAGTATTAGATCAATCAGTACAGCCTACAGTTGCATCATTTATCTCCCGTATTTACGGAATTCCTGTATTTGTGGTAGTTCTGCAACTTCCACTGACATTCACTAGCTGATGTTGCTTACCATATCAAAACACAAAAAACCTAACATACTTTAACAGAGTGACTCTTGGTAGTGTTTACTGAAAGATTGGATGTTTTTCTAGGTATATGATACAGCATAAGCCATATTAACTTCTGA
This sequence comes from Agapornis roseicollis, assembly GCA_002631895.1. Classification (NCBI taxonomy): domain Eukaryota; kingdom Metazoa; phylum Chordata; class Aves; order Psittaciformes; family Psittacidae; genus Agapornis; species Agapornis roseicollis. The sequence continues at coordinate 166,795 of NDXB01013911.1, forward strand.
AGGCTGGGGATTCACTTGCTGTGGAAGCAGTTCTGCTAAAAAGCAATGGCAGAGTCTTGCTAGACAGCAGACTGAATGTGAACCAGTAGTAGGCTGTGGCAGCAAAGAAGGACAGCAGTAAATTGGACTGTAATAATACAGGCACAGCCAGTAGCTTGAGGAAAGTTATTAGGCCCCTCTACACAGCACTTCCTGGGCCATATTTAGAAGACTCTGTTGAATGTTGAGCCTCCCACTGCAGGAAAGATAGCAATGAGCTGGAGTGAGTTCAGTGGAGGGCCACTAAGTTGTGTTAAGGGCTGTAGCATTTGCTTTTTCAGAGAGACTGAAGGAACCAGTCTTGTTCAGCCTGGGGAACCTAACAGACAACAGCTTCTGGTACCTGTGGGGAGGTTATTAATAAAGTGAACCATGCTCTTCACAGTAGTGGGAGGACAACAGACAATAGGCCTAAGATGAAAGAAGGGAGGTTGTGTCTGGATATGAGTTAAAAATTTTTCCATGCAAGAACAATCAGTGGCAGTGGAGCTGGTTATCTGTGGAGGCTGTGCAGGCTTCACCCTTGGAGACTTTCAAGAACCAAGTGGATAAAGCCATGAGCAGCCTGCTCTAACCTCATGGCTGACCCTTCTTCAAGCAAGGAATTGATTCAATTAGAGATCTTCTCAGGTCCCTAACTATATTGTACAAAAATACTGAGTAAGTTTTCAAGCTGGTGAAATTGTACAAGAGTTCGTTAGCTGGGTTTCAGTTCATCTGTGTTTAAGAGATTGGGGCATTGGCCCAGGGGATGATCAAAGCTGATAAAGTGTCACTATATTCAAAGCTAAGGTTTGTGCGTTTCTGAAAAATAACTGAGATAAGACATGGAAATCTTCTAACATTTGATTGAGGATTAAATAAGACTTGTCTTCAGTTCCACCAGAGTGTGCTTGGTGGCAGTATTATGCATTCTGTGTGCCTTTTGAGTATTTTGCTTTTAAATAAGTTTCCTGAAAGTTTATTTAATGCAGCCAAGTGGCACACATTTTGGCTGTAATACATATTCTTTTAAAACTCTCTGCCAAAAGATTGTATTGTGGTGTTTTTTTTATTTTTGAAAGATAATCTGTGCTCTGTTTCAAAAGAAATACAGCATCCTTGGTAAAATATAGTTCTGATCAAAGGAAATATTTGGCCCAGTAACACTGAAGTTAAAAAGGGAGTGAAACAGAATTTGAATAAAAATGTTCATGTTTCTGCCTCTACCACATAGATATTATGCTTTATTTCACACATATTCCTCATTTTGTAGCTATACAATGCATCAGTTCTGATATTATACATATTTTGACTATCTTGCATAATTAATAAATTTTTTCCTCTTCTGCGCAAAAAAGATGTATAGAGACAAATTTTTTTAGCTTCATTAATGTTCAAACTGCCTAATATTAGGAGGAAATCACTAAACCATTATAATAAAATATCATAATAAAACATCATAAGAATTTTTTCTTCAGGACTGGGAGAAAAGTAGTTTTATTGCATGTTTGGTCATTAGCAAAATTATTTTTAAATTCTAATGACTGAGTATTTTTTGTTGAAACTCAAAATTACTATAAATTGTTCTGGAAATGGACATATGATAACTTTGAAGAGAACACCTAAAACACATCTTGTAATAGCAACTCACACTTTCTTCAAATTGCATCAAATTTTAGTGTTATGGGAGACACAATATTATTTATCCTAACTCCTTATGCATATGATGTAAAGGAAGCAAGCCAGATTCTGCTCTCAGTTGTGTCATGGCAGAATAGGAGTGTGGGCACAGATGTGATTAGCAGTGCTCATATGGATTTTGGTGGAGTTGCATTTCAAGCTTTCCATCTTTTTCAGTCATCTTAGAGCATGGTTTACAGAGTATTTAGCAAAGAGCTATCAGCTCAGTGCTGTTTGCAAGTGTTTCATAACTTCCATTATTTTTATTATATATTAAGTTGTAATCAGTCTTCCTCTTACTGATTTTGGTTTAGAGTTCAGTGTTTCTATTACTCTCTTCTAGGGTAGACATTAAACTGTGCTAAGTTGTTCCCAAGAGCCATAGGCTAAGTTCAAGTAAGTTAAGAAATACCAGTTATTTCATAGACTTCTTCCATTGTGTGTCCATCTTACCCACCCCCTCCCCTTTTTTGTTTTTTAGCAAAGTACTTTAGATGTTAGTACTTCTAAGTACTGACAGAGCAGTCAGCTCTGGAAACAAGTCCTTTAAGTTCACATTATCATGATGGTTAAGAAGAAATTTGAGTGCTCTGTCCAGCTTGTCTCTGATCTTTTGTAGAAAACCACTGAAATCATTACTACTGGGCAGCAGCTAGATCAAAAGAAATTCTGGTATGGATGGAAAGATTTCCTGACATTGCTGGTGAACAGATATAACATTTGAGTAAATTTCAGCAGTTTTGTATTTTTTGAAATAATTGGTTTATCATTAAGAAATTTGCTTACCCCCAAGTTCACAGGGAGGAGAAAAGGAATACAAAATGAGCACTTCATGACACACAGCGTTTCTGCATGCATTCCCAAATTTATATTTGATCTTTTTTCCCCCCATGGTGTTTCATCTGGAAAAAGCTCTTTTTCTGTGAACATTCAAAGCATTATCTTGAAAGAATTAATATAAAATGATAATTTTTGTGTATTATGATCTGGAAAAAGGCCTTTTTCTAACTGTAAAAATTCAGTTAACTCTTTGTTTTTAACTTATCTAACTCGGAGTAGTGGATACTCAGGGTGTGCCCCTGCTCATGTTAAAACCGGAAGAGTTAGATCAATGTTGACTTTTTGATTTTTTTTCTCTTTAATTGTCTCCAAAGCTTCAAAACATTAGGTAGCCTTCATTAATGTGTTGTAACACTTTCCATAATGCTAGACAAGCCTGTGACAGGGGAGTAAGTTCACCACTTAACTAAGACTTTTGCATTTAAGATGACAATGGTAAGATTATTATTTTTTTTTTTGCACTTGCTTTTGTCTCTTAGAGATATTTCAGTAGCAACCCACTATCCAACCTGCAGAAAGGATTTTCACTCTTTCCCGCTTTGGGCTAGATATTAAGAGCAGCTCTTAAAAGGGAAAACAATATTGCATGTGATTAATCAGAGAATTCTTCTAGTGCACACCAATAAACCGATAAACAGTGTCAGGGAATAAAAATAAACCAATAAACAGTGTCAGGGAAATGGAGCATCCAGAGCTGCTTTATCTTTGTAATAGCAGTGTGGTTCCACTGCTGGAGATGGAAAGTAGTACATCTAGTGCAGACCCTGCATTCTCTGATGGGAGATGTGTAAACTTATGCTGTTAATCACTATCTAACCATGTGGTTTTCGTACTAGAATACTTTTGGGCTGTTTATCAAATTCCTTGTAATCCCATTTCCATGTCGCAATTCAGTGTTATAAATTCTTAAAATCATAGAGAACTTGTCATTGTTTTATTTTTGTGAGTGCTCAGTTGAGAGTTGTTTATTTTAGCAGAAGAGCTCTTCTAGCTAGGATCTGCCTTTCATACAGTTGCAACAAGAACAGGCAGGCTGAACTACTGAAGCTTCAACTTTCAGCATAGCATGTTATGTGAAAGCTTTTCTGCTTCATCCAAATACAAAGGCACTTCATATCTGGACAAAGTGTGCAAGTGTTATTTTTCTCAAACAGCTCAATGTTTGTATGTTACTGTTAACGTTCGAATAAGTGCTAAGCCGAAATAATTTTCTCCCACAGACCTCAGGTGAAATTTACGTGAATAAAAGCAGCTTTTTATTTGTTTGGTTTCACTTGATTTTTGTGTGTGTGTTGTGTTTTATTTTGTTTTTCTAAATGAATGGAGTCAGCTCTGTATAGCTCCACTAAGCTTCTTGGTGACAATTCTAAAGCCTGCTTCTAATAGACTAGATGTTATGAAAGAAAATGACTAGACTTCTAGATAATAAGTTTGACTAATGGTGTCACATGCTTTTAATGAGAGAAAAAAGCAGGCTTGTTGTATGCATCTTGTGTCTTAACTAATGGGAAGATTTCTGGTAGATGGGCGGGATACTGCAAAACTAGGGTTTTCATATTTGACCTTAATAACCGTATTGTAAGGAATCCAGGTATAAAATGAAATTTCAGGATCAGCATCAGGAAAAGTAAGCATCACTGTGTATATTTCTGAAGCAGCATTCAGTACTCTCTCTTTTTGTAGACTAAGGTAAATGATCAACTGCCACAGATCAGAATTACTGTATGTATATGGCTGCTTGACAATGTAAGTTAGTCTTTTGTTTTGTTTTGTTTAATTGAACTGTCAAATGGTTTGACATGGTTTTTGAGAAAGTAAAACTTGTCACACCTCTAAATTTATGTCATAAATTTAGACATAACTCTGGAGTATACATCTAAATCTGTGATCAAACTTGAGGTATTTGGAAGTATATTTGAAGTTTCAATTGTATCTGCAATTCAGTTTTCTATTGACTTATAACATTCTTTGCCATTTTATTATTGAAAGGTGGTATGTACTCACAAGAAAATGGCTAACAAATTAAATTAGTATAAATACAGTTAAATAAGCAATGAAGAATCACTGAGAAGAGAGATTTGGGCCATGTGTTTTCTGGTTTATCACCATGGTAGTAGGGCAGGGGTAGTGTTTGTGCTACAGAGGCTCAGAAGAATCACCGTAGGCTAAGGAAGATATGCAGGCTGTACAGAAAGGACTGCATGTCAGGTTCTGTGAGACTGAACCAGTTCCACAGGACCTAGAAGGTGCCTTTGTGAAGGGAATACAGGGAATCTTTGCAGGACCATCAGTGGGCAAAGTACATCTCGAGCTTCTTACTGACCATGTGATGGAGACTGAGATTTCTAGATAATTGAAAAGACTGGAAAGGCAGTTTAGCAATTCTTTAACATAACTTTAACAATTCTTCTCGTGATAGAAGAATTTTTTGTACAAAATACAGGGAGAGGAAAATGGGTGATATACAAACATACAGAAAGGGAAGCAATGCTAAGTCTAGAATCTGTAGTTAAGACAGAATTGAATAAAAGTTAGGGAAAAGGCTGGTAATTCCAATGGTCTGTCCATGTATATTTTTTTTTTGTTCTTTCTCTCTTCTTCCTTCATTATCTGTCTTCCACTCTCATTGTCATTGCTATCATTTTCTGTCTGACTCACATCCTAAAGTTACTTTGTGCTACTTGAGAACATAAAATGTGGCATTTGCCATTATGACATAACCTACTTTCAAATATTTGAAGAATGATCCCTTGCCAGTGACTGCAGTGAATATTCAGAAGTTTGGGGGTTGTTTTTTGTTTGTTTTGTTTTTTTTTGGGGGTGGGGGAGGGAGGCGGGGTAGGTTGTTTATTTATTTCATTGTGTTTCAGTTATTTTTTGACAACAGTGGAGTAAATTCTGAACTAATTTTCCAAAATGTCTGAAATGGTGATTAAATGGGGGAAAAGAGGGAGAAAACATCTTTAAAAATCACTGGAGATGTAGACCAAATGTGCTGCTAAAAGCCCAGGTGTACAAGGGCCTTTAATTGCTGTGGAGACCTCCCAAATATTGTACTGGAATACCTGCTCAGTCTGTTAATGAGCAGAACATCTGGGATCAGGGGGCTTGCTGTCTCTGATTTGTTGATTTTTTTTTTGTGCTCTCAGTGCTTGCTTATCAGTATCTGATTAATTTTGTCCAGCTATTTTCAAGACATAAACTATACAAAAAGGCGGGGTTGGGTTTGGATATTTTTTTGTTATTCTTGTTGGTAACTGATCCCAAATATGTCTGATTCCATATGGCTGTCTTCCTGCAACTTGCCTTCTTAACTTTGTCATGCATTTCTTTTCTGTGCTGTGCACAGTCTTCCTATCTGATTAGCCATTTTTAAGCTTCCTTGAAAATCAAGTGTTGTTTAACCTGTTAGAGACTTGAGTCTAGTTCTGTATTGTCACTTCTTGCTTGAAGGTCCACTTAGTTTCCCAAGTAAAAAAAAATCTGTAAGAAAGCATTTCTACACTTACGACTGGCAAAAATTCATCAGTTTTCTCCAGAGAGTTTCTAGCACATCATGCATGTATTCCTGAAACAGATCTTGGTTTCCCAAATGCTTTTAACATTTCCTGATTACTGTCAGAGCCACCCAAAGAATTTCAATTTAAACAACTATGCCCCATAGTTCTTGTGTGGAAGAGACAATGAAGAGCAGTTACAATTTCCCTGTAAAAGTCACAACTTTATAAACTGCTACTATACCCTCTCTTAGCTGTCTTTTTTTTCTATACAAATTCTGGCCTGTGGCATGTGTTCTGACTTCAGCCTGAAGTTGATGTTTGTACACAGTGATGTGTATAGAGGTCTGATTAAAGTTAGGGTACTAGCTGACAAACCAAGCACTGACTATGATTTTGTATGTTATTGGAAAGGCTCGTAGAGGAAAACACTCTGTATAGGACAGTCGTTCCTGACCATCAGGCAGGCAGAAAGACTAGTACACTGGAAAATTTATTGTAACAACAAATATACACAAAAATCATACATGCAGGCAGTTAGTGTAAGAAAAGCCCTGGCTAAACATGTGTTTATGGAATTGTTACAGTAATGAAAATATCACTGAAAATATTGTTAAACCAATGAGCCTTCAAGAGAGAGAAAATTACTTGGACTTCTGTCTATTTGGAGCATTTGCAGGGCTGCTATGCACCTAGACATGATGCTCACTGGTGAATCTGAACCTCAAAATTGAGCATGTAAGTGAACAATATTTAGGGGCAAAATAGTATTGCTAGTAAGGGGGATGGATGTGACTTGTGGCACAGTTACAAAATAAATAGTGCTTTACACTTCTAACTGAGCCTTTTTGGACAGAACCATGTGTCCCTGTTGCTGGAGTACTGGAGATAACAGGGTAGTGTTTCCCTGCTTGTTTTCCAGCTGTATTGGCTCTGTCAGTTTGGCACCTGTGAGCCCCTTCATTGTGGGAGTGTAGGGTTGTAGTAGAGCGGATCACCTCAGGGGATTTTGTTTTATCCTTTTGACATGTGTAGGAAAAAAGGTAGAAAGAGTAAGATGATTATCTTGTCTTGTACCTTCAGCTTTTCCTTGCCTGCACTATAAATCCCTTTCATGTCAGAGGTTCTGATGCTGGACATGCTCTTTCTGTCTATTTAAACCTCTGAAAGCCTGATCCCCTCATCTAAGCTGAGTTGTAGTTTCTTAGCCCCAGTACAACAGAGCAGTACATTCAGAGCAGCCCTGCGGAGAAGGACTTGGGGGTGGTGGTCAATGAGAAAATGAACATGAGCCGGCTTCAGTGTGCGCTTGCAGCCCAGAAAGCAACTGTATCCTGGGCATCAAAAGCAGCGTGACCAGCAGGTCAAAGGAGGTGATCCTGCCCCTCTACTCTACTCTTGTGAGACCTCACCTGGAGCATTGTGTGCAGTTCTGGTGTCCTCAGCATAAAAAGGACATGGAGCTGTTGGAACAAGTCCAGAGGAGGGCCACGAGGATGATCAGGGGACTGGAGCATCTCCCGTATGAAGATAGGCTGAGAAAGCTGGGACTGTTTAGGCTGGAGAAGAGAAGGCTGCGTGGAGACCTCATAGCAGCCTTCCAGTATCTGAAGGGGGGCTATAGGGATGCTGGGGAGGGGCTTTTCATTAGGGACTGCAGTGACAGGACAAGGGGTAACAGGTTTCAAACTTAAACAAGGAGAGGTTTAGATTGGATATAAGGAAGAAATTCTTTATTGTAAGGGTGGTGAGGCACTGGAATGGGTTGCCCAGGGAGGTTGTGAGTGCTCCATCCCTGGTGGTGTTCAAGGCCAGGTTGGACAAAGCCTTGTGTGACATGGTTTAGTGTGGGGTGCCCTGCTTATGGCAGGGGGTTGGAACTAGATGATCTTAAGGCCCCTTCCAGCCCTAACTATTCTGTGATTCTATGGTCTTAAGGGCCTTTCCAACCCTAACTATTCTATGATTTTATAATTCTATAAATAGCTGCAAATGGCTAGAGGGAAAAGATGACTTTTGCCTTGTGTCTGAATGCAAGAAGTGCCACCAAGAGAAGGTGCCACAAAGAGAAGGTGTCAAGCTGATCCTTCTTGCAGAATGATTTACTAGCCACTCTGAGTCTTTTAAGTAAGAAATACAAATATTCTGTACTTTTTTGCCTAGTTAGTCTAAAATAGCCTACAAAGGATGATTTTTCAGGCACAGTGAGAAAACTCTAGAGAGGATTGAGTGGCACTTAAACTTTTAGATGGTTCTTGAAAGCTGATATCTTGCACAGTCAACTTGAATTGCTGTAGCTGAAAGTCTATGCTACATGTGCAGAGGCAAAGATGTAATATAAGGCCTGCGTGTTTAGTCTGAGGAACTGCAAGTACTTTTTGGGGACATGTGATTCCTCTTGTCCCGTCCATTGTCTTCCCCACTCCCCCCCCCTTTTTTTTTTTTAATGGTTTGGACAGATTGTGTAGCTTCTTTCTTTTGTGTGGGACAACTGCAATGCAGTGATGGCTGTGGAAGACGTCTTTCTCTGGATAGTTTCTGTCATCTTGATAGCTGGCTATTAGTGCAGGCTCTTCCCATGCATAGTAAACTTCTGTGAGTGAAAACACCTGTGATGTTCATACCAAATACAGGAGTGACATGGCAGATGGTAAGCTCTCTATGATGGAGAAATTGTTGCCTGAATTGTTTGGTGGCTATCTCCAAAAATTGTGCTTTGTCTTTTGAAAAAAACCCCATGCATTCTCATACAATAAACCCTGTAATTATTACAGTTTGTCTTCCAACCCATATTTTGAAGATAGGCTTGTGTGCAAGGGGGAGGAAAAGCAATCTTTTTTGAAGTGGTAAATGACAACACCTCTTCTTTTTTCAGTCCAGTTTCCCAGGGATGTCTTGTCTAAGTGGCCTCACACTTTCCCAAAATAATTTCCTCTGGCTACAAACCAAACACGAGAACTTCAGGCAAAAAAATGGTTCTCTAAAAAAAAAAAAAAAAACTGAAAGGGTATCTGTTGAGAGAGGGGAAAGATTTTCATGCTTATTGTGGTAAAAATGGAATGATATATAATAATGCTTATTTAGCACTTAGGGTTAATAATTATGTGTTGAAACCAATTCTGATTTTTGTATGGCTCCTATAGGTTTTCTTCTGTCTAGCTGTGTGTATGCATACGGAATGTAGGGAATATCAGATAGAAAGTGTTCAGAGTTATGTCAGTCTTCTTCCCAACTGAATTCTGGCAGTGGTCTGTCTCCTCACTATTCTCAGGACTCCTTCCCAAGGTCTCTAGTGGAAGGAAGTGGCACTGTTGGGAGCTTGCTGGCCTCATTGCAATACTCTTTAGAGTTTTGCTACAGAATGCAATAAAACAGGTACCTCTCAGCCACTATTTTCATGCAGTTGAGGAAGGGTGAGGGGAAAGATCTTGTTTGACAGAAAAAGGAACTTCCTCCTAGCTACAGACTGAAATGAGAAGGCAGCATTTAGAGATTTCTCTTAACAGAATACTGGTTGGTGATGAAGTTGCTATGGGCTGGACTCACCTGTTGTGGTTTAAACCCAGCCACACATCTCGTTCACTCACTCAACTCCCATTTCTTGCCCTCCCCCTGGTCCCAGAGGGCTGGGGAGGAGAATCAAAAAAATGCTACTCCCACAGGTTGAGATAAGAACAGTTTAGTAACTAAGGTATAACATAAATCACTGCTGCTACCACCAATATTGATAAAGGAAATAACAAGGGAAGAGAATACAGCACATAACCACCCATTGACAGATCATTCACCCCACCCAGCCATACCGAGCACTGACCAAATACCTCCTCCAACCTCCCAGAGCACTAGCCCTTCTGGGTAACTCCCAGTTACATCCTGGGCATGACATGCTGTGATGTGGAATACCTCTTTGGTCAGTTTGGGTCAGGTGTCCTGCCTCTGCTTCCTCCGAGCCTCCCCTCCTTCCTGGCAGAGCATGAGGCTCAGAAAGTCCTTGGCCAGACCAAACATTTGAGCAGTAACTAAAAACATTGTTGTTATCAGTTCTGTTCCCAGGCCGAAAGTCAAAACTGCAGCACTGCACCAGCTACTAAGAAGAAAAAATGACTGCTACTGCTGAACTTGGGACATGGTCTATGTGTAGTCCCTGCATACCAGCAATGTTAACCTTAGAAACAGGAACAAAACTATCTTTTCAATCAGTTGTAGCATCTCATGCGGAAGCTTTGCTTTTGAAAAATCCAAGGGAGATCAGTAGACACAACGTTTCTTTGCTTGGATTTTCTTTGCCTTTTAGGGTTAAATTTCCTATGGCCTATAGCTTTGCAGGAATGGTGTCTGTAGCCCTCTCCCACTTGCTGAGGGAAAGATGGACAAGCTCTGCTGTCTGTCAGAACATGCTATTTTGAGAAACTGCACAAGTGGACATTCAGCAGCAACATTACAGTGTTAGGCTGCTGCATGTGTAAAGTGTAAAACATGGAAATTAGTAACGTGACCCTCATACTTACAATAGTTTTCTCCATATGTAAGCAATCAGTAGACTCAATTAATGATAGTATGAATGGGGTAGAGAGGACTTACACCTGATGACAAAGCAAATTCCATTATCTAAGAAGGGGTATACATACATTGTGGCTTACAGTAATTTATTCCAGGTCTAAATGAGTATTCCATTAAAATGTATAACTTGTGTGTCTGAGTTCCTACCAACAATATCTATTACAAATCACTCATTTGCTGATAGATAATTGCTGCTTTCCACTTATATTTCCCACAGATGTTATCTTTAGATGCAGCAATGTCCTAATTTGGGCATAAATGTATTTTCCCTTTTTAACAAAGAAATTAAAATGTTAAGCCAGATGTAGGGTTTGTTTTTTTTTATTTGCCTGGGCCAGCTGTATGACGTTGGTAAGTTGCAAGATGCATCAAACCCTCACAACACAGGGAAGGCAAATGATGCTAGTGGGATTAATTTCTAAGGTTTTGTTGCCTTTTTTAAAAAAAAGAAAAGGTAATAAAGTGGATCAGGGCCAGTCATTTACCTGAAAACTGAGTGCAAACTGAAGCAGACATGATGACGTATATCATAGATCTGAGTATCTTCCCTGGGGAGCTTTCAGCAGTTGTAAGGTATCACAATGGCATTATGCTAACAGGAGAGCCATCCCCAGTTAAAAGCAGCAGTAGGGCATGGAGGGTTCTGCCAGGAAAGAAACAGACACTAGAAGAATTGCTCTCTCTATGTATTCCCCTATTTGTGCAACAGCAGCTTCAGGAAGGGTAAACACTGCAGCTCATGCAGTCACTGCTATCTCTGGTGGGCTAATTTTGGTGGGTGTTGTAATGCAGGCATTTGTTCTCTTGGAACTAGAAAGTGATACAATTAAATGATATGTTTTGAATGTGTTATTCAAACATTTTCATATAACCGATTGTTCAGAGTTGCTTTTCCAAAAACCACTTGCTTGTTTTAAAAATTTCCTGGGGCTTTTAATCATGTGTTTGTTTTTTTGAATACCCACATCCTCACCCAGACCCCTCAGGATTCATAATTACTCTATAGCATAGCAGGAAAATCATTCTAGGTGGAATTCCCCCAGAATACCATATTGTCTAAACCCCAGTGAAAGTCAGTGGGGCTTGTATTCCAAACCCAGTTAATTTCCTTTCAAAATCTCACCCAATGAAAACAAATTATCACCTAAGTTTTACTAGGTAACGTTTACAGAGCCTTTACATAAATTGTCTCTTTAGTGCGGGGGGGGGAAGACAAAATGTTTTTAGAGATCTAGCTTGAAGTAGGGGTCATGGCAGTTACAGCAAAAGTAATCGGTATTTTTCACTTTAGTGTCTGCTGAATGAATGAAGCCGAAGATAAAGCAGTGGTGTGTACTCAGCTAAATGCTGGTAGTCATGGAGAGAAGCAGCAGCTAATTGAAATAACAACAACAAAAAAATAATACACACGAGTCTTTTTTGTTACACAAAACAGTTTTGTCCAAGAAAGTAGAAGGCATGTGGTAACAATGAGTATAACCACATTTCATTTTTACAGTGAGATAGCTACAGTTACAAAATACTGTGCAATTAACTGCCTAATTCCAATATTAGAACTACAGCAGGGCATGGTGGGAATATAGTTTCTTTAAACTCATAAATGACACACAGGAATCTAATTCTTGCTGTCTTTCAAAGTTTCTCCTTCAGTGTATGCTTTCTCTGATAGCAGAGGCTTTAAAATCTGCCAAAGACATCTAACTTCTCTGACAGCTTTCCACTTCTCAGTCTGGTGCTGCAGACCCAAAGTGTCTATTCAGACTCTGGGTGTGATGCAAGAGAGCAAATATTTGCCCCATTAAATCGAAGCTGGGAGAGGCAAGTGACTTGCCAGGTTATAGAGTGAAATCTTTTCATCTCAGCACTTTTAAATGGCTTTTGGATCTAAATGTTGACACTTTGATACTGTGTGTCTGCAGAAAGGAGTAAGTGAAATTGAAACAGAACTGGACAAACATCTTGGTCATAACTTTGTTCACAAAAACTTTGAAAGAAAACATTTCATGGATACACACTAAAATAGGTTAAGTTTTCTGGAAAAAAGGAAAAGTGACATAAAAATGGTAGCCTCCTACTTCTGAAGTTTTATAGATTAAATATTTTAAATGAAAGCATTTCAGATAGAAAAAACCCTACTAAAATATTTGCTAATATGTTTTCAAAATCATCATTCAAAAATCTCCCTTCTTTAGACAAAAAAAAAAAAAACAAAAAAACAAACAAAACCAAACCCAAGATCAAACAACTCATCATCCCTTTTCATTTGTTAAAAACTGAAGACATACATTCTTTTAGATTGTTGTCTTTAACTGTAGCAATTACCAGCAATTACAAAAGGTATCCGTACAGCTTTGATCAGCAGTTTGGTATGGGAGCTCACTGATACAATGCTCTTTCATTAAGGCTAAGGGCTCTGTGACAGACTGTATTTATTTTATTACTTTTATTACTGCAGTGATGCTACCTACAGTTGCTGGCTCTAGCTTTGCTGTTTATCTGGCTGTCTGAAGATGAAACTAATATGGCGGTTAGATTGTAAGTGGGAAAGGAAATAAAATAGGATTTTGTGGGAGAGTGGTTTGGTTCGTTGCTTTTTTTTTCTGTGTCCTTTTTTTCCCCTTTTTTAAGGAAATAGACAGCTATTGAAAGATTCCCACAAAGCCATGTGTTCTTTGAATTTTATGTAAGCTCTGCTTTACCAGCTTAAGTGGGATATGGGTTTTACTGGTTGTTTTCATAGAAGCCTGCTTTACTCTACATTAATGATTTCATTGCATGCACTATGCATGCTGTTTCTGGTAATTGGCATTAAGAAAATTATCCAACCAACAAATATTTTAAGTTTAAATATGAAAGGAAATTGAAAGCCTGTCATTCTCATGTTGAAACATAGTTTCTTCTTTTTTTTTTTTCTCTTGACAGTGTTTGATTGCATCCTTCATAATTTCTGACAGTATTTAATTTTCTTTTTGCTTTACCCCATGCCCACAGCAATAACGGGAGGCAAGGCAACCGATTGAAGGAAAAAAAAAAAA
>NDXB01013911.1:181623-195437 GCA_002631895.1 Agapornis roseicollis
CCCCCCGGCAAAATCAGCCTTTTTGATTCTGAGTAGGAACAGGCAGTTTGCCCAAGTGATTATAAAGCTAAGTGGCATTGTTTATTATTGCAGTGCAGCAGAATTTCTACTGGATAGGTATGCTAAACTGATGCTACTTTAATGCAGAGATAGAAATTGATAGACCCACTCAGAGACTTAATTTGACTGTATAACCAAGCTTTTCAATCAGAGCTTAATCACTTATCTGAACATCAAGCCCTTCTTTCTCCCTATTACATACCTTTAATCACCTTTTCATGCTAGGAACCAGTTTGTTCTTTCTTTCTCTCTTTCTTCCCATAGTACAATTACTACAGACTCTTGATTCTTCTTGCCTGGGAAGAGAATTGCTTCTTTGCTGGGCTGTGGTGCTTGCTTCATGGTACCATGGAAATTCGTGAGTGTTCTTTGGCTTCCCAGAGATTCAATTTTGTTCTGCTGGGTATGGAAGATTTGGTTACAGTAAGAGCCATGCCGCTGGGAAAGCAAGCAGACCTCAAAGAACATTTTTTAAAACAGGAGAACCTTTGGAACAATAATACAAGCTCTGATAGGGTGGGCATAGAAGAGGAGTAAAGAAGGGAGCCAGAGAGATCCATGGCTAATGCAGACAGATCTAAATCTTAGGACAGATTTCGACTATGCCATGCACTGGCTTAACTCTGATCCTGCTGATACCAGACTTCCAAGGAGTGGGAGAAGGGTTAGGCTGCTACTAAGCGTTTTTATATCATTCTGCCTTTCAGCCCAGTTCTGATCAAGTGCTGGAGTGTATTCAGTGTACCCACAAATTGCATTTAGAAGTATTTTGCTGCTACTGCTGACAATAAATTTATGAAATAACATACATTTCCTGTGTCCTGTGTGTGCCAAGTTTGTGCATGTCTGCATTCAAACACAGATGAAAAATTAAATTTGTTTGGCTTGAGCACTTTTCACTGACAGCATAACTGATTCCTCTTGAGTTCCTGGATAAGCTGTAGCTGAAACTATTTGTTCTGCTTTACTGCCCGGTGCCTCAAAGCTAGGGTTAGAGCTGGCTTGCTTTAAATCAAAGCTGTGCTGAGAGAAACTGACAGCTAGGACAAAGGCAATAGGCTGCCTCTTTCTCAGTCCTCCCAGTTCAGCCTCACTTCAGAGAAAGTCTTTAGAGAATGAATAAACTTAATTGCAGATAGTATTGGAAATTCCATATGACCTTCAGTAATTACAATAAAATGTGTTCTTTTGTATTATTTTTTAATTGCTAGATATTTTACAATAGTCATATGTCTACATATCCTTCCTTTTTCATGTTGGAAAACAAAATACAGATTTGATGTTTTGCAGTATTGGTAGCTGCAGTGAAAGCATATTATGAGATCAGAAACTGTAGACCCCTCTTTGTTGAAAGCATGTCTGGTTTATCTTGACAGCTAATTTAACCCAGCACTTTTCTGGTAAGAAAAGAGAGTAACTCTAGTTAAATGGAGACTCCCCCCAGCTGACAGAAATATTAGTTAGCATTGGCAATTGCACCAATATCAAATACCATCTTGATTTTTGAAGCAGCTTTTAATTATGCTTATTGATTAGATAGAGTGACTGTCTGAGAAGGAAATGTGTGGTGATTTCCAGGTTAAGAATGTTTTTGTAAGTGTTCAAAGGTTTTTACATGCGTATGTAGAATTTCAGGACCAGTTCTGATTTACAGTATGATCAATGACATTACTGTAGAAGCATGAGTTGGCCAAAAATGTGTTACAAATCAATTAAGTCCATATTCCAACCCTGTAGGTTGTGGCTGGTTAAAAAAGAAAAGTCATAAATGACAGTTCATCATTACCAGTGTTCTGCAGCTGGAGTATTTGAACTAGATTATTTTTAAGGTTGCTTTCAACCCAAAACATTCTATGATTCTTCTTGACTAAGAAATCATGTTTGCTTACTATATGAATGTATTTGCTTCTATATGATAGTGTTAAGTGTGCTTACGAACTTTTTGGGTGTTATTAGCGCTTTGAGATGCCTCAGTTTAGGGTATACTCCAAAGAATATAGTTTTCAGAAGACTCAGAAAGGTACCATATCACTTCAGGTTGTAACAAGTTGGCATGAAGTATCAGCTGTCACTTTTGAAAGAGTGGGCACATGGATGCACAATTTTTAAATTCCAGGATTTGTACTGTGAATGTACTAAGCCAGATTCTTTGTAGCCTCAAATAATGCATATTCTGTACTTGCTTATTCCTGCAGAAAATACCTTTTTATGACTTGCTGCTTCCACTGTACTGAATACAAACTTTTTCTTTGATATTGCAAGTTTTCCAAAGTACCAAAGTGATGGGAGAGAAACATCATCTGTATGTTTTACCAAAGAGATTGGCTTTGTCTACCCACATAGACAAGGTTTTCTGGATCTTTTGATCAGATCCTCCACCCTGTTGCAAATTTGGGACTCATGCCAGTTATAACATCCAGCAGCGAGATAAATCTGAATTCTTTCATGTGAGCTACAATGAGGTTTTTTTAACACTTGTGCTAAATATTCTGTACATATTGTTATCAAAGCTGGTCAAATAATTTATTCTTCAAATAATTTGAAAATACTGTTGTTGCTTATTAATTAAACCAACTTAACATGCAACCTTTTAATTTCTTAGTTATTTGCAAATATTGATAGCCTTTGTTATTATCCAAATTTTTAGTAGTTGGGAAAATTGAATTTTTACTGGAAAATGACATCTGGGTATTAGAAAAGAGAAAGCAGACAGGGCCTACTAACTGAATCAGTGGGACTCTTTCTGAACTTTCCATGTAGTGTGTCTGACAAAAATGGGCCTAAACGCATCATGCTGCTTCAGTCGAGATATTTCCAACAACACTGCTGAGGAAATATTGTTGCTAATGGTTTTCATCATGAATACTGGCTACAACTAAAGTTTACCTGTTACTTAGGAAAGTTGAATTCAAAAACAGGTGTAGAAAAAGTGCTCACATTGTCTGAGGTTGGAGGGATCCCATAAGGGAGAATAAGAAAGCTTGGCCCGCATGATCAGGCAAAACAAAAAGAAGGATATGATTGTAGTCTATAGATATATTAGAGAAAGAAGTGCTATTTAGGCTGAGGGAAACGCTGACACAAGGACAGATGGGTATAATCTAACTGTATACAGTTATTCTGGATTTTAGAACATTTCTAATTCTGAACAAAATGAGAATCTATGAGAATCTATCTCACTTTCCACTAAGAGTACTAGGAGCAAAAAATCCCAAAAAACCCAACCTCCAAACTAAAAAGCTTTAATGCATTATAAGCAGAGCCTGAGCGGCATATGAAAAAGATTATATGGCATGGTTGCCTGTAAAAACAAGGGACTGAACTCAATGACCCAAGAGTCCCTTCCAATCTGCTGTTCTTAATTAGGTATATGGGTATCATGGGAGCTCTTCTAGCCTCCAGCCAGTTCCTGCGAAAGGATCCTTTTATTTATGTAGCTTCCCACTGAAATCCCTGTGAATCTGCAGAACCCAACCAACAGGTAGGTGATATGGATTCTTGGATCAAATTCCAGGGAGGGTTCATGATCCCAGAAGAAAATTCTATATCTAGCCTTTGCTTTCCTTCTTGGTTTTGCATGCAACTTCTGTTTCAGTTCCCAAAACTCCCTTCCCTTCATTGTTTCATTTTCCTCTTGGAGATAACTTTTCTCCTTGAAGAATTAATTAAATGATAATAAATCATACATTTATGATTGAAATCTGTGTGCATGGAAATACATGTGGATGAAATACATGCAGAATACCTGTTGCCAACTTCTGAGTGCCCTTGTCACTAAAATGAGTGCAAATAGAGCATTCAGTGTTTTGCCTTGAACCAAGATGATACCTTTTTTCACTAGAGGTCAGGTCTTATGCCATGAAACTTTAGACACATACTTCTCATAGGATCAGTGGGTAAATGTTAAGTCTTTCCTTTACACAGGATAATATGACAATTTCTGCCTGTTGCTTCACCTAGGAATTTGTGCAGTATGCTGAGGACTGAATAGATTTCAATGGATGTCTGAAGTCTCTGATAGAAAGTCCTAGTTGTAAATTATTATTTTAAAGAGCTTTCCTAGAAATTAAAGATTGCGTTAGAACTTCTTACTTGCTATGATGACAGACAGGAATGAAATGATTCCCACTAATTTGGGCTGGCTGGTAACAAAGCTTGACAACTTGAGTTACTGCTTTCAGTTGTTCAGTTTGAGTGCTAGGCATACTCTGCCAAGAGGGAAGTATGGTACCAGGGTCTGAAAGGAATACAAGTCAGCATCAAATGCTGAGTAAAGATGACTGAAATTTTATACCCATTCCATCCTGAGAGGACAGGGTTGGATTCTGGCATTTTTCTTTGGCAGTGTTTTACCTTTGACTTTGTACTGAAAATAGTGTATTTATTCATATACTGAATGTTCTGTAATCGATAATCTTAGAATTTTATTACACTTAAAAATATATGTTATTGAAGCAAACTTCTGCCTTTGACATGGTTTGTGCCCCATTTAAAGGTTTTCCAAATTAAATCCTGATTATTAAACCAATGGAAAAACCGTAATACCAGTATTCTACTGTGCACAGCAGAAGGTGACTGGTTATCTTGTCTCTGGGAGTGTAAGGCACAATAACTAATCTGCAACAACCACAGACCACAGGAACAAGCTTGCAAGAAAAAAGCTGCAGCTCTTAATACATACAGGGTAAGAGGTTTCTTTGGCCACAGGTTTGCGAACCTCTGTAAATGCCTCTCTACTCAGAACCTTGTAGCCTGTGTATAGAAAAGAGAGAAAAATTATCCAAAGTGAGTCAGCCTGGAACTCCTGCTGCCATGTAGTTGTAAAGTGGAAGCTGAAGTCTGTCATTATCATGCAGCACCTGACATAGTGCTCTTCTACTTGACCTTTTTCTCAATACTGGCTGTACAGATGGCAGCCTGTAATTTCTCAGTAGAAGGAGCAGCAATTGCAGGTGACTTAAATTTAGGTGGTTAAATGTTTTAGAAATGCCAGCTGTCTTCATTTTCTTCTAAATAGGAGAACTGAACTCATAACTATCAGATTACCATTGTTTATGCAGAGAACATGGGCAAAGGCATGACTACTGTGAGAGGTGTCAGGACAGCTTCCTTGCTTTATGTTGTTCATGCCATTTAAAAATGCTCTATAAACTGTAGTGCTGTTCCTTCATCTTCACAGGACTATCAGGAGATTTAAGTTGGTAATATTTTTTAACAGCATAGGGAAATGAAAACATTAAGTATAGGCATTAAATACTGTCATTTGGTCTGGAGGGTATTTCAGTGAATATTTTAGGCAATTTGATTTTCTCTCATTTTGTTTTATAGATACGTACTAACTCTGGCTTGGTCCTTTTGCTAGTGCAAGTAATTTTGAATTTCACTGAACAATTTTCTGCTTTGTTTCTTCACATTTAAAGTAGCAAGTGTTTTATGTCTGTGGGAGTCCTAGATTCCAGCATTAGCTGTTTATTTTCCTCTTCCTTTTGACTTGCAGGATATACTAATTGAAATGAAGTTTTGGAGGAATTCAAATCTGCCCATATAAGGAAGTGCATGAAAAGCCATAATGGAAACATATAAAGTGTAGACGTTTGTCAAAGAAATCTAATCTGTTGTCTTGGAAGGCACTTTGTGTTTAGTTCATTGGCCTTAGAATTTACTTCTTGCAGAGGTCACACAGCTTTATTATTTGATGGAATTGGGTGGTTCTGAGATATTTTGAGTAAGATTTGGACAATTTGAAATGACGAGTTAAAATCATTGGCTGCAATTTCATCTCTTAGATTAGCACCCTAAGCAGTCTTAGTTTGACATTGCTAAGGAATGAAATTGCTACTCTGCTCCTTTTGCTTTCTCTATGTCATCTGGATGTACTGCTTGTAGGATGTTCAACCCACTCAAAACACTTTGGGAAGGTTAGTAACTTTGATTACAAAGTCTTCAGTAAGCAAGAAGTTAACTTTACCTCAGCATCCTTATATTCTGACACAGGGGTTTAACACTAGAGAGGTTAAAATGGTCTGCAAAGCCACATATAACCATCTTGAGTCTCAAGTTGAAGGTAAAGGGGGCAATTGCATTTTCTCTGCCTGTACTCTTTCCTTTTTGTGTCTATTAATTTAATCTGTGTGTTATTCAAGCAGCTTGTAAATAGTTCCTGAAGATCTTTGATTGCTATTGTTTCTCTTAACCCGAGGCTGAATTTATTTGGCAATTAACATAAACTTCAAATTTATGAACTACCTTATGCAATACAAAATGGGGGGAGGACACAGGGGACGGGGGACGGGGCAGGGGAGGTTAAAATTATTTTCTATTACTCATGCAGGAAGCAGAGTCTTCCAAGAATGTCACAAAATTTTAATTCCAATTTAAGCTGGTAAACACATTATGTAAAGATTCTTAGCCCTATTCACTGGTATGGGAAAACACCTGTCCAGTCTTTTCAATTTCAAACTTTTCAGCTTGATATTCAGGAACACTGAAGAGTAACCTCTCCAGTTAAAGTTAGTAATTAACATTTATGAACACCTTATGCTTAGCAGTCCTAAAAATTCAGAATTCTTTACATTCTATCTATCCCTATGTTTGGATCACAAAGCAAGCCATGTTACATTGCCTTGTAACCCAAAGGGCTGAGTACCTGCCCTTTGAGGATCCATGCTCCTTCTTTTGGTGACACTTGATATAGGGACTAAGATATCTCAAAGCGGAACCCCCACAAAGGATGAACATATTTTAGGAATAGAAAAGACAATAATTAAGACTTGGATCGGGGTTCACTGTAATTGGGGTTAGAACTGAGATAACAAATCAAAATATAATCACTCCTTATATTGTGATTTCTGTAAATCCTTTCCCCCCATGGAGCCAAATAGCATCTTTTGTCAACAAAGGCTTTCGTAGGTGTATATATATTGTATCTGAGGCTGATAGCATGTGTCTATAAAAGCATATCAGAAACTTCCATCTGATCTGCTTTCTCTGTATGATCCGAAACTTGCTGGCACTATTCTGTAGGTTAGATATGTCAAATTAGATAATGACGCTGACCAAAACCAGAATCTTGTATGTAGCATCAAATAGAAAGAAGCCAAAGATTCCACACAAGAATAGACTTTCAGCTGTTGATCTATTTTGCTTTGCAGCCACTATGCCATCCCTACTTGGAGACAAGGTGGGAAATAGTCTTTCAAATAGTAGTATCAGAAAAAGTCAGAGAGCCGTAAGGAGATCTTTAAGAATTACTGATAAAATACTACATTACTTAGTACTTCTGTGGATGCAGTCATAAGGAAGAAATGTAGATATGGGTGATAGGCTTCTGTAGGAAATGATGGGAGAAAGGATATTTTCTTTTTCTAGATGACTTGCTTTATACTGTTCAGAGGCATAGGAGGTGTTTGAGAGGCAAAAAAAAAAAAAATAAAAAATTAATCCCAAATTATGGTAGACATAGCATAATTTTTGAAGGGTGTATGGATTTCAGACTGGGACTGGCTTCTGTCCAGCCTGTTTAGAGCACAAGCAGAATGAGATTGGGTCAGTCTGTACCAAGTGGGGGTAGATATCTTTTGTGTGGTGTTTTTAAGTGTGTATACATTTGTGTTATGTAAAGATGGAAGTCTTTGCAAATGTTCTTTTATGCGTCTTCCACTGCATAAATAATTTTGACAACTACACTGACTAAATCAGTATTGACTTCAAATAAATCAGGATTGACAGTCCTTGAATACTTTTCAAATGTTTTCATGTACATGTCTTCGATTTCACAACCTGTTTATGATGATCTCTTGTGAAGCCATTTGGCTCTATTGAAAGCTTCACTCAGTGTCTATAGATGTAACATACCTCTTTAGTATTAAAGAACAGCAGCACTACCGCAGCTTCTGCGAATGAAGTATCCTTTATACCATCCCACTGTTAGGATGCATCTTCAAAACAGAGAAAAACTGTGGAATTTGATGAAATGAATCTGTGCAAAGGAAATCTGCATATGATGTATCACTATATCAGACATTTTGCTGTATGTGATTTTAACCCAAATACAGTTTTGCTGCACATGTGTGTTTGTCATAGCTGTCATTTAAAATTCTTTGCTAGATAACTGCAGACAGCTAAATGTACCTTGGCTAAAGCATTTCTCCTGTAGTAACATCATATGTGGCCTCAGATTTTCCCAAACTTCTGGTGTTTGTGGCTAGGTGGAGAAAGAAAACTTTTTCTTGTATCTTTTAGCTGTGAATCAATTGGATAAGATTCAGTTCAAGTAACCAAATAATTTTTGAGAATGATGGAAAATAAATTTTCCATTATTAAAGAAAAAGGTTGAAGTCTTTTTGAACAGCTGTACTGCTGAAGTGGGTGTGGGTAGAATGTTCAAGTCTGGTGGGAGAGTTGCCAGAAAGGAGTTTGTGCATTTGAATGTACTTAGGAAAAAATAGTTCTGAATTAATTAGGTTTTTGGTGGGAGGGGTGGTGACTAAAGCAGAATAGTTTGCATAGTTTACTTTCCTCAGGAGCAAATGCTGTCACTTTGGCATGATTCAAGTCTGTGATCAACGCAAAGCTAACCTGCCTTTCAGGGAAAACCAGAGGCTGCTCTCTTTATGGAGTCATGATGCCTTCAGAAGGAGCCTGTAATACATGAAGAGAGCTCCACAGAAACTCTCCTTCACCCCATTGCTGCACACAGGACTTATACACAGCCCAAGAGTCTGCTTTCTGCCCATTTTATGGTAGAGCAAGCTTCTGTGAAAAGAATTAGGAAACTGCTGTTGTATTCTCCTGAGTTTGGAAAGAAAAATGCTTTCTACCATTTAGCTGAGCCCTAGGAGAGATGATTCTTACTTTTACCCATCTTTATCCTACAGAAGGAGCAGGAATACAGAAACAAGGATAAATACTTCCTTTTGAGATTCTACTTAGGATTTTATGACAAACATGAGTGACTGCAACATATGACATTAAATTTTTACCTCTGCACCTCTGTAGCAGTGTGCTAGCTATTGAACTTTTAATACATCTTCATGTAGCACTTACCTAGCCTCTGTTGTCTTTCCCTCCTGCCACCCATAGAGAATGACATTAAATATTCCATAGGAACATATATGGTGATGGTCCTCTGAAGTTTTGAGTAACTTGGAACAGCAAAGGCACTCTAAAGTGTGTGTGTGGCACTTAATCCCCAAATTATTTCTATTACATTTCATGCAACTTAGAATTTGAGTTATGAGACATAAACCAGTGAATTAATGTGTTTCTAGGTCTTTGTAGGGTCAGTATTTTGAAACCATACACTTATGTTTGAAAGATTGATTCTTTTGCACTCCAGCACTTTAATCTCAAGAGACATCTGTATTAAAGTAATTTAATATCAGAGTCATAGGGCTTGTTTACATGGGGAAATTGACCAGCATTGCTACAGCAGAATAGCTTTACTTCAGTGTAACTTCCCCATGTGGATGTTGTGCTCTGGAATAGAACTGACTTAATTTTGAAATAATTACTCTTACTAATTGTTCCAGACTAGAGTGTCCACAGGAGGGAGTTATGGAGAAATAGCTATAACAGAATAGTTACAGCTCAGCTGACTAAGTTCACTGGGTAGGAATGCCTTGTGCAAGACTGGATTTACACGGATAAAAATCCAGTAGTTACAGGAAGCTCTGCTCTTGTTGACAAAGTAGGTTGCTAGTATTAGTTGTTTCTCCTATACAAAGACTTGTAGTTTCCACAGTGCTCTGGGAAACTGCAGCAATTTTGCTTTGATAGTGTTCTCCAAATAACTCAATAAATTTAATATAAAATACACATTTGTCTTCCCCTCTCCTATCTCCCTCATGTCTTTTCACTTTCTAAATCAAATTTACTTTTGAGCATATAATTCTTGGGTGAAAAATAAGCTTTTTATTTTTTCTTACTATGTTCCCTGACCTGCTGGCATTTGTCAGTTCACTGACTCTACATTACGTCTGAGTTAAAGAATACCTTTGTGAAAGGTCTTTTCACCTTGGTCACTCTATGGTCAGCCTTTGCCACTAAAAGGTTAGGAAGATGTCTGGGGGTTTTGGGTTGTTTGCTTTTGTTTGTTTGGTGGTCCCCTCCTCCCCAGAAGGTCAAAGAGCTGCTTGCTGATACCACATTCTCTCTATTTTTAAAAAAATATATTGTTGATAGCTGCCTGAATTTCAAATGGCTGGGGAAAAAAAACAAAGAAACCAGAGATACTAAATAAAAGTAAAATTGTAACTTCTCCCATAAAACCTTCAGTTACAAAATATGTTTCGTAACTCCAGAAATCTTAAGGAATTGAGATTTTGTGCAGTTTTATGCAAGCTGTTCTGTAAAGGTGAGAGTTGTATGTTTTAGTCATAGGTCTGCTAAAGGATCAGCATGTGGCCGTAGTGGAATCTCTTGTTCACCATTTGCTGTCTCTATGCACGACATGCTGTATGGCATCAGGCAAGATGACTCATGCCACTGCGAGCACTAAACTTTACTTTTCATTGCTAAACATGAAAGTTGTTAAAGCAGTTTTACAGAGAAGTGGCTTAAGAATAGGAGCAAAGGTGCTGAAACTCTGATAAGCTGTCTGTGATAGGTTGTGGGCAGTCATGAAATTTTTCTTCCAGTTCTTCACACCAGTTCAAAGTCAGGCGGTTGCATTGGCCTGGAGATGAATCCAAGTTAATATGCCTCATCTTCCAAGATGTAGCACTGTGCTAACATAGTCACTCATGGTGCACTTTGTAAAATGAGGTCAGCTGGCTCACTGTTCTGAGTATAGCAATACGGATGTTTCAAAGTAGTGATGACTACTGCCTTGCTATTAGACCTACAATTCAGCTGTCTCCCTTAACATGAGACCCATATCCATTATACAACTGTTAACTCGGGTGGGATATTTCTAACTTGGCTTAGGAGGTAATAGAGGCATGTAGTCCCAACCTGTATCTAGGGAGTGACTGTACCATGGCTCTTTCTGAGAGTTTACTGTGGCAGTATATTTTGCTGCTTTCCTTTAAAGCAGTGTCACAGCAAATATGAAAAAAGTATTAAAAAATAAAAGCTATAGAAGGAGCTCAGGTAAAGCAGAGAAATCTCTTAATATGGCCACAAAGTGCTGATCTGTAACAACGGAGGCTTTGAGCACTTAAAACTTTTAATGCCCTTACTTCTAATCTAATGCAATGCCTCTGTGGGAAGTGAACTCTTAAATCTGCATTTAATTCTGACAAGCTGTACTGAGGCATTGAAGAGATTTTTTTAAAGAAGGATGTCAGACAGATCTGTTTCTTTGCCCCAAATTCTGAAGTTATTTGTCTACACGTCCAGTGATATGATACTTTTCACTCACTAGACAATTACCTCTGCAGAAAGAGGAGAAGAGCAGAACACTATCCCTGTGTTCCCGTGTGTCCTCATTTCTCAGCAGATATGTACACTAAAGCCATTACCAGGAGTACAGTGAAGCCCACTAAAATGGGTCACCCACAGCACTGCTGACTGCCATGTTTCCAACACGTGGCATTGTGGCAGTGTGAGTAATTCCCTGATGGAATATATACTTGAGAGTGATTAGATGGTAACTGTAACAGTTAAACCAGTATGCTTCTAACATTGTTCTTCATTAAACTGAGAGACAGGATGTTCATTAAAAAGAAAAATGTTTCTTCTAAATTAAAAGAAATTGTAAATCAGACCAACTGTCTGCCTGCTAGACTTCAACAGCTGCTGTGCTGAAAGCAAGGAGATTGTTTGAATAGGACTTAGGTGGTCAGAACAGTCTCTCAGGTCCTGTCCCAAAGTACTGCACTGCAGGTTTTTCAGTAGCAACAATTCATGTTCAAAGGTGTCTGGATATTAGGAAGAGGACAGTAAGCACATCATTCATCTATGTCTGCTTGGGCACAGATCCTGGCTGCCATACAGAGGATCCCTGGTTTTTCTACCCCAGTCCCTGTACAACTCAGGCCTCTTGCCCCTCAACTTGCCATCTTCTCTAAATAGCCCTGTCCAATATGATAACCTGGGACATCTGATTTTGTAGTTATAAACTAGTTTGCAACTGTGCCAAATTAAATGCTCCAGTGTGAAGCTGTCCTCAGAGGACTGCAAGATCTGATCAAGGGGGTAAAGATTGATTTTTCTAGCCTCTCAGCTTGGCATGTGAAGCTGTTTCTTAAAGAATTTAAACTATGTAATTGAGGCTCTTTGTTTTGTTTTGTATTTTTCTTGAAACAGGACTAATATGGAAATTTAAAGATCTAAGTGGTCTCTTCTGAAAGTTCCTAACATTGCTATCAGTATCATTCCTTTTTATAAACAGAACTGTTACAGTTCTAAGAAATAAAGTATTCAAAGAATGCACTCATAAAAGATTACGCATACAATGGAATTTTTTAGCCTCAATGGGAACAGAAGACTTTGTGAGAAGTGTTTGTGTGCAATGAACATAATGTTTAAATCAATTTTTAAGCCATTGCTAATAAAACACCACCCTCTGAATAAAGGGCTACAAGGCATGCGTATTACAGATGCACAACATATCAGTTTCTGCCCGGCATATAAAGGCCCTAGAGGTTTAGGGTGTGAAACTGTTCAACAAGAACCATGTTAGAAGGGAGGGGAGCAAGGAAACAGCATGAAATGCAGCTTGGAGTGATGTGAGATTTATTCTCTTAGTTCATGTTTTCCATAGTTTCATCATATGATTTGGCAATTCTGCAGAGCTGGCATTAAACACATCACATGGGAGCATGACAGAGGTACTTCTGAGCCTTGGATGAATGACAGACCTCACAAGAAAAGTAGTTACATGACAGTTCCTACCTATTCCACTTTTGTAGTCCAGTTTTTGTTTCTGTTGGTCTTCAATCTGTTTCTCTCATCATGTAACTGATCTGACCACACTTTCAGGAGTTTCCTTAAGTGGGGCATGGTGACACTGCCCCTAGTCAGATTTTTCAATGAATGGAGAGGTTGGGGCATCCTTCAGCTGCATCTCCCTTTGCATATGTTAATCTGCTGCTAGAAGTCTTCCAGACAGATACCCTTCACACCTCAACCCTGGCTTTGCTCAAACCTAACAATACAGAAGTACAATTTAGTTGAACTGGTTATTCTGTAGGGTTCGGTGAATGGTTTGATGGGTATGTACCTTCCAGCCCATGAGCTGCTGCCAAATTCTTTCCTCAGGGAGCTGTGAATGTTTGTTTCTTGAATATATGAGGTTCATTGCCAACAGTGGGGGTTCTTGATCTTGACTGGATAACTCTAAAGGTTAAAATTAATTTCCAGCACGAGTATGAGAGTATTTCCACTGCACATAGACCTTCTCACAAACATCTACAAAACCTTGCCATCACAATGTTCTCTTGCATACACATTTGTTCCTATGAACTTTCATGAATTACAAGCAGAATAAGACACACACAAAAAGCCACTAAGTAAATCTGGTAGTTCTTTATTCGAGTGAATGTTTAGATCAACCAATACACAATAGCTGCCCAGAACTGCACGGAGCTAAGTATCTCTGGTATGAATTTACATCTGGAATTTCCACTGGTTAGCAGAGTTTGTTACATACTTATTTCAGCAAGCATAACCCACTAGAAAGTAAGCCACTGGGAAATACTGCATCCAGCTAGAGCTTTCTTTGGTCTTTTTTTTTTTTTTTTTTTTTTTTTTGGTTTTTTTTTTTTTTTTTTTTTTTTTTTTTTGTTTGATATTTATATTTTAGAAAAAAA
>NDXB01013911.1:195994-219516 GCA_002631895.1 Agapornis roseicollis
TTTTTTTTTTTTTTTTTTGGTGATGTTTTTGTTTAACTGTCACTGCATCTGGTGAGCACATTCAGACTGAGACAAAAAACAAACAAAAAAAACCCAGAGAGAGCAAGTGAGAAGTTCCAGTTCCTGGAATGCTGCAAGCTGCTGTGTCACTGGGAATGGCAGGCAGGCAGGCAGGCAGAAAGCTTCTCTCTCCAAAGCTGACACTACAGTGGGAAAATGTGATACTTACTAGAGTGATGAATTGACTGAAGTCATAACTTTGAAACAAAGGCACAGTTGCAAATACTGAATATCCTGCTCTTAATTTCTCTTCCCCTTAATCCTTACACCTTATGCTTTTTCCAGTATGCTTTCTGAACAGTGTTGTTTGAAATGTTACAATCCAGATGACCTTGTGTTTTGTAGACCTAGGGGCTACTGTACATTTTAAAACTACTTCAGTTGTTTTTACTCTAAAGTGATGGTCCCACTTAGCCTATAAAATGGATTATTATCTAATTACTTTTTGCAGGTTCCATGTGAGATGAAGCAAAGTTTACTTTATGTGCATTTAAAATAAAGTATTTCATTCTTCCACTGAAGCAACAAAGCTAGAGCTGTCCTGAATCCTCAGAGAAAGTGAAGCCTGGTTCCCATGCTGTCCTGTGCACCACACTTCCCAAAGAATGCTGTCTTCTGGCACATACAGCTCCTTTAGCCTGCAAATGTATAAGCTGTTGTTTGAAACAAGAGGAGGCATTGTCCTTAGAAAGAGCAGCAAAGCCTGAACCATGAGAACAGAAAACCTCTAGTCTCCTCTTTCATACCTGGACTTATGCCATTGTAAGGATTGCATAAGCAAAATACATCTTTTTCTAGTCTTCTTTTTCCTCTCCCTTGGAGTTGTGCTCACTGAGAGCTTTTCAAAGAGGGGAAGGAAACAGCCCAAAACTTAAGGGACTTGTTGAGGGGGTCTAGTTCATATTAACAGTTTCTAACTTGTCCTTGCCCACCCCTCAAAGGCCTGACAGGGATAGAATTAGCCTTAAAATTTACTCATTTCTGGCTGAATTAATGGCTTATGGCCTGACTTTCAGACCCTCTGAAGTAAGCTGAAATGCTTTCCTTAACTAGTTTCCTAGTAACTGAATTCATTAAAGGTTACCTCTCCTGACAGTTTAGGTATTTTCAATATAACTGTATTGCATGGGAAGCAACAATATTTCTTCATGACAGACAAAAATAATGTTAAAAAGATGGAAACTTCTTTTATTCCAGCCAATGTTCAACATGGGGAAAAAGAGAAGAGATAAACAAAGCAGCAATCTATGCACACATACCTCCAGGTTTCTGTAATATTAGAACGCCTTGGGTGGCACAGTTTAGTGTGGAGTGTCCCTGCTTATGGCAGGGGGGTTGGAACTAGATGATCTTAAGGTCCTTTCCAACCCTAACTATTCTATGATTCTATGGGAACCCATCCTCTTGTGACAAGCACAAGCTGAGTAGATCCAAAGATCCAATGAAGGCTGTAGAGTTCTGGTGGTATAAACAAGTATAGTCACTTGGTCAAGCGTTGTTCCTCATCTCCCCTCTGCCCAAGTGCTACTTTCAGTGAAAAAGGAAAATGTTCTGGTTTTTAACCCAAATATGCCTGCCTTTTTTTTTTTTTTTTTTGTTGTTGTTGTTGTTGGTTTGGTTTGGTTTTTTTTCCCTTAATGTTTTAAAAACAACTGAGTTACAGTGTTTTTGGGGTGTATCTGCATAGTGATGGTAGCTCCACCCAAACTCTAAGCCACAGGGTTAGTCAGCTCAGTTAGGTGACACCTCAGATTGGCANTGTTGTTGTTGGTTTGGTTTGGTTTTTTTTCCCCTAATGTTTTAAAAACAACTGAGTTACAGTGTTTTTGGGGTGTATCTGCATAGTGATGGTAGCTCCACCCAAACTCTAAGCCACAGGGTTAGTCAGCTCAGTTAGGTGACACCTCAGATTGGCAGCCATTGTGATGCGCGGCTGTGGCTCAGGCGCCAGTCCCACACCAGCACATCTGACCAGTTTAGAGAGCAGCACGCATCCCAGCGTCTGGAAACATAGGCACAGAAAATTCACACATCTGCACCTGAGTGCGTAAATATCCCCTCTGATGCTTTAATAGCCTCAAAATTTTCCGGTTTCAGCACCTCATCAAGAAAAGTTTGCAACTGCTTTTAGGGAATCAAAGCACACTGACTTCATTTTCACATCAATTGCAGACGGGCTTGCCAGCTTAACTGCGAAGGGCTGCCGAAAGGGGGCTGTGGTATACTGATACACAGTACCCTGGTATATGATCCACGAGTCTGTGGAGTTAGCTGTTGCCTCCAAATAAAAACCTTTCGTTTCTCTAGATGCAGTAGTACAACGTATTGTTTTGTTACAACTGTAACAAAATAGCTTTGGGGAGTGAAGCAGTCACACGGGAAGGCCTGGCTGGTCTAGCAAAGGTTGGCATGTCTGTAGCTCACAGATCTCCTATAACCACCAGGCTGGGTCACTCTTGCCGTTCAAGGAAGCAGTTTCATCCCTGTCCTTTAGAACTTAAACAGGCGTGGGGGGGATAGCGTACGACTGAGTACTTGAGGCAGGTTTGATTCGTTCTTTCCCTTGTTCTTACACAAGTATTTGGTCACATGCTAAACGTTGCCTCTCCTATAGGTAGAAGGCAGTTGCGTCAACAGCCCCGCCTGCTCCTGAAGCTCCCGGTCGGTGACCAGTCGCCGAGAGGCGAAGGGTGGAAGCACCTTCACATGCAAAGGCGGTAGAATGGTGCCAAAGAGCGCGGGGTGGCATTCTGAACCCGCCGCCGGTGGGTAGCGGCGGGTGGCTGGGACCTGCCGGAGTCGGCGCTGCCTCCCAGCCCCGGGTAAAGCGCGCCACGTGCGGCTCCGGAGGCGCCCCCGCGAGGTGGCGCCCTCTCCCTCCCTTCCTCCCTCCCTCCCGCAGGCGGGCGGTGCGCCGGAGTGTTGGGTGTCGCTGCTGGCCACCTCCCTCTCTCCGTCTCTCCCTGTTTCCCCCGCCCGCAGCGGCTGCGAGTCTCGGGCTGGCTGCGAGTCCGTGTGCCGAGGCGGGGCGACCTGCTGCGGGCATGCCCTGGGGAAGAGCGGGTGGCGGGAGAGCCGCGCACCCTGCCTGCAGCGCCGCACTTCAGGAGGGCTGAGGAGGACTGTCCGCCCTGACGAACATTGTCCAGTGCTAAACAAATTGACAGCGTGGGGGGAGATGGAGAACGTGGCTGGTAATGTCTCATCTCCTAGTACCCTTACTGATTTAAAGGCCTGTGGGACAGCCAGAAGGGCGTGCAGAGCAAAGGAAGTCTTTTTCTCCAGCTGGTGATTAGAGCTGGAGTTCATTTTCAGCTAAAAGAAATGTGGCACAATCATTCAGGAAGACACACACTGTAGAAACATGAATATTTCAACAAATTTGGGTTTTTTTCTTGTTGGTTGTTTGGGGTTTTTTGTTTGTTTGTTTTGTGGGAAAGATTTGAAGATGGGGGAAAAGTGACTTTATGTAAGGACATGAGGATGGGAGATAAGCCTCATTCAGATTCTTTTTCTGTCTGAAGTCTCTGCTCAGAATCAGAGCAGGAGCACAAAACTGAAATGCCAAATATATATAAAAATGCAGCATAATTTCAAATCCTGTCAAAATTTCAGTTAGACATTTTGATGACTTCTACTTTTTATGAAATGTCACTTCGCTTTAATTTTATCTGAAGCAAATTTTATTTTGATAATCTGGAGAGCTGCCATGAAATGGAATCATTGTCCTTCTGTCAGCTCACATGGCCATTCATTGCATCTTTTCCTAATCATGATGTGAGGGCTCTGGTGTCTTATCAGGCTGCTGTATTTATGTGTATTCTATATCTGGTTTATTGTTTGCTACTTACCATAAAAGCTTGATTGCTTGACAGTTACTTACATGCAGATGAGGTACACGTCCCATAGAATCATAGAACAGTAAGGGTTGGAAAGGACCTTAAGATCATCTAGTTCCAAATCCCCTGCCATAAGCAGGGACACCCCACACTAAACCATGTCACCCAAGGCTTCGTCCAACCTGGCCTTAAATACTGCCAGGGATGGAGCACTCACAACTTTCTTGGGCAACCTGTTCCAGTGCCTCACCACCCTAACAGGAAAGAATTTCTTTCTTATGTCCAATCTAAGTCCCCCCTGTTTAAGTTTGAACCCATTCCCCCTTGTCCTGTCACTACAGTCCCCAGTGAAGAGTCCCTCCCCAGCATCCCTATAGACCCTCTTCAGATACTGGCAGGCTGCTATGAGGTCTCCACGCAGCCTTCTCTTCCCCAGGCTGAACAGCCCCAACTCTCTCAGGGTGTCCTCATATGGGAGATGCTCCAGTCCCCTGATCATCCTCGTGGCCCTCCTCTGGACTTGTTCCAACAGCTCCATGTCCTTTTGATGTTGAGGACACCAGAACTGCACACAATGCTCCAGGTGAGGTCTCATGAGAGCAGAGTAGAGGGGCAGGATCACCTCCTTTGACCTGCTGGTCACACTGCTTTTGATGTGGCTCACGATACGGTTGCTTTCTGGGCTGCAAGCGCATACTGAAGCCAGCTCATGTTCATGTTCTCATCAACCAACGCCCCCAAGTCTTTCTCCACAGGGCTGCTCTGAATCTCCTCTTTGCCCACCCTGTAGCTGTGCCTGGGATTGCTCTGACCCAGGTGTAGGACCTTGCACTTGGCATGGTTTTTAACAAATAATGTAATATATATATAAAGCACAGAATTTACACTTTACTCTTTGGGTCTGAGGCCTTGAGAGATGCAAGCAATGGTGAATGTTTCAGGCTCTTGTCTCAAGTTTGCACAAATTTTACAGTGACTGATAAGCACTCCATTGTATTTCTTAGAAAAATTTGAACTTCCCAGAAATGTCTGGGGTATTACAGTGGCAAAACAACTCAGTTTTACAGATTTTTGATGATGCAAACTTGTAGTGTGGTGTCTAATATAGGCTCTCTTTAGTTTATTCCTCTGGTATGTTTTTGCAAATACTTTCAGTGCTGAGGTTATTGTTCCTGTAACCATTCATAGGTAGGAGACCTTTTAGTACTTTGCATTATTAATACGTGTTGTTGTTTTGAATTTCTTCCAAGACTAGGAGTTGCATCCCTGTGCCTATAGTGGGCTTAGCTGTAAAATGGGAATCATGATATTTAGGTGGGGGAAGTCAAAAATATGTGGCTGTAAATATGTAAAATATGTGGCTGTAAATTCAAACCTTTAGGAATAGATGAATTGACCTTATGGTGTCTAGAGAAACAGAATGAAAACTCTACCCTTCTGTGGTGACTGATCCTGTTTCTCTGAAGCCTTTTGGAATGGAACTGGAGTATTTCACATGTACAGAAATCTACACAAAGGCTATCCAAGCTTGTAAAGTGTCAGAGGTGCCAAGCTCACTAACTATGTGCAAGATTCCAAAAGCACTTTGAAAAAATCTTATTTTCCTTCCACTGACAACACTGAAATTTTTTTATTCCTGCATTAAAATGCTTATCATGCTTTAAATTATTACCATATGGCATTTATGAAAATTATTTCCTTCCTCTCGTTACTCCAGAAAGAAAGACTAACGTTATCTATACACACCAATTTTTACCATTGAAGCATTCAGCTTATACACTTTGAAGATCCCGTGATCAAAATATCATGTAAGAATATGGTTACATTATTTGGCTAACAGTAATTTCTATAGCAATAGATCAAATAGGCTCGTTTCCACGGGATTTGTATGAGTACAAGGGTGGAGATGATAGTTTTCAGTTAAAAGTGCCATTATTTCTGTAATGTACCAAGCTTCTTTCAGATACTCATAACTTTCACAGCTTTTAGGCAGAATTATTATGGGGTTTTTTGTTGGTTTGTTTTTTTTTTTTACAGAAAAGCAAAAAAATTATAGGGAAACTTTGAACAGAATGTGTCTCCCCTTTTTATGTCACACTGGTGCCAAGTACAAGAGGGCACAGCCACAATGAATGTAATAATAGTAATTAGCCACAGATGCTGTAACATGCTTTTTTTTATGGCTGTTGCTGAGTCCCAGAACTTTGCAGGATAGGTTTTATGCCCACTTGCCTAGATTTTTCAATACCTAGTTATTTGCACATCGTGTCAAGGACACAGGATATACAGTGCTGTAGCATCATCTCTGTATTTATTTTATCTGGGCACGGTTGGCAAATTGCAAAAGGGAATTTTGAAATATATCCCCTATCTTTCAAGTGTTTTGATGTTGGTCTTCCTTCTGTAATATTTAGCTGTGATTCAGAGTGCAGAGAATTGCTTTCGTGAAGGTTACATGTTCTTTAAAACTTTGACATGTTTTCACAAGCATTTTAGGAAATCGATAAGTTTTGGTGCTGCTGTTGATATACTCAGGAGGTATACAAACATTTCTGTAACACCTATAAATAGGTATCCATTTGGGTTGATTATTACAACCTTACCCAAATGGGAGAACTGAAGTTCAGGAGAGGATATGGGTTTACAGGAGTATGTGTAAGGAAGAAATCAGCATCTGAAACAGGATGTGGCTCCAACATAAGCAAAGTTTTAACACCCATATGTCAGCTCTCTCTTTAGCTCCAAGCTAATTACTTTGTCAGTTTCTGCTTTCTTACCTGAAAATGGAAAGAAAAAAAAAAAAAAAGAAGTGATTGCAAAATAATAACACTCATTTAATATAAAACTCTTTGCTTGCTAGCCCTTGTATTCATTAACTATATGAAGACCCCTAAGGAAGACACTGTGATAAAGTAACGCCTTATATAAAGCAAAGTTCAAGTTCAGTAAGCTTCAGTACAGTCCATGCATTTTTCAGATGTGGCTCTGTCTTCAAGTTTCAAAGAAATACACACGTAAGCCAAACTTGAAGAAATTTTTTTTTGGAGCTTCCACACTGAGAAACTTATTCAACCTTTCCAGAAGCGTAGAAATCCATGCTTTTGAAAGTTTTAATGAAGGTTCCACTTGGATTGACATTATTAAAGTTGTTAATCATTACTTTTCCTTCTAGCCTGAATGAGAATGTTGCTCTCTCAGAACATACAGATAAGTAACTACTGAGCTAAGGAGGAGACTCTCTTGAACAGTTATCCTATTACTTTATATTCCTTCTGCTGTCTTTCTGGTGTCTTAAAAAATGTTTCTTAGTTACACCATCTCTGCAGGTCCACCCAGTTTGTCCATGGCCTGAAAAGAATGAAGCAGGAACACTGTAATGAGAAACTTGTTTCTGGTCTGTCAGTCTGCTTCTTGTGAATTTAGCTATGTATTGAATATGTGTATGCCAGTTTAGTAGCTCTATGGAAGATTTGATATCACATGTATCCTAGGAGAGCTGTCATAGCCTGTCCCTCCTTCATTTTGGTTGTGCTGCATGTGTAATTTCATAAATAAACGTTTGTTCATTGAATGTAAATTTGGCTGAATCATTCTGCATATGTGAATCATTTATTCTTGAACAGAATAACTTTCTGTATTCAGTAACTTAAATATTATATAACCACTTCAAAACTTGTGCATTTGAAGTTAAAAAGAAAACACAATTTTCTTCTGGCCTCTTTCCTTCATTTCTGTAGAAAACTTTTCAGTCGTGATTCTGCTTTGAAACACAAAAACATCAGCTCCATTTTATTCAGAGCTTTAGCTTGTGTTTGTCAAAGGCATAGTGGAAAAGAACCTTTTACTGCAGTTTGCTTCTGTTGTCATTTAGAGCTAACACTGCTCTGATAGAAGGACACACGTTATGCTGTGTCACATGCAGCATCGAAACTGTTTACTAAATTTTTATCATTTACAATACAGGATCAAATTCACTGCTAGAGACATAGCAAGCATCACAGAATCACAGTAGGAATACTGGTTTGTGTGCCCAGCCCCTCTGGTACTGTCAGCAATATAGGAGAAAGTAAGCACTTCACAGGATTTACATTGCATAGGCTGTATTTGCACAGTCCATAAATGATTATCATAGAATAGAATTATAGAATAATTTGCGTTGGAAAGGACCTCCAAAGGTCATGTAGTCCAACCCCCCTGCAATGGGCAGAGACATCTTCAACTAGATCAGGTTGCTCAGAATCACATCCAGCCTGGCCTTGAATATCATCAGGGATTGCTGTGTTTAATTCTGAGTCACTGAATGCAGTAAGCAGGGAGCTTCATGGAGACTAAGGTCCATTTTGCAAAACTAAGTGCAGTGACTAGCTGCTCTTTGCAGATGTATCAATCTGAGATCCAGAGAAACCTTGACAAACTTGAGAACCTCATGAAATTCAACAAGGCCAAGTCCTGCTCCTGGGTCAGGGCAATCCCAGCACAAATACAGGCTGGATGGAGAATGGTCTGAGAGCAGCCCTGAGGAGAAGGACTTGTGGGTGCTGGTTGATGAGAAGCTCAGTGTGACCCAACGGTGAGCATTTGCAGCCCAGAAAGCCTGAAAGAAGCCCAGAAAGCCTGAAAGAAGCCCAGAAAGCCTGAAAGAAACCCAGAAAGCATGCTAGGTTGCATCAAAAGGAGCATGACCAGCAGGTCAAAGGAGGTAATTCTCCACCTGTATTCTGATCTCATGAGACCCCACCTGGAGTTTCAGCTCTGGGGTCCCCAGCAGAGAAGGGGCGTGACTCTGCTAGAGAAAGTCCAGAGGAGGGTCATGAAGATGATCAGAGGGCTGGAGCATCTCTCCTATGAAGACAGGCTAAGACAGTTGAGGTTGTTCAGTCTGGAGAAGAAAAGGCTCAGGGTAGACCTTAGGGCAGCTTCCAGTGCCTAAAGGTGGCCTACAAGTAATATTGGAGAGGTACTTTTTACAAGGGCATGTAAGGACAGGACAAGGAGAAATGGCTTTAAGCTGACAGAGGGGATCAAGCTGAGATCTAGCTGAGATTCTAGGAAGAAGTTCTTTACTGTGAGGGTGGTGAGGCACTGGCACAGGTTGCCCAGAGATGCTGTGGAACCCCTATCCCTGGCAGTGTTCAAGGCCAGGTTAGACAGGGTTTTAAGAAACCTGGTCTAAAGTGGAAGGTGTCCCTGCCCATGGCAGTGGGGGTGGAACTAGATGATCTTTGGAGGTCCCTTCCAACCCAAACCATTTTATGATTCTATCGTTTGCAGACGTGAGGCTTTATATTAGAACAATAGTAATCAGACAAGAAGCTGCAGTCCTAGACTGTGGGGAGCCCTCTCTGATGTAAGACAGGAAATTTGGTAGTTCTGTAGCGCAAGCATGATTCAGTCCTGCAAGCCTCAGTGATCTCTGAAGTTGGTGTGCAGGACAACAGGAGAAGGGATTTAAGTATCTGAGTGTTTAAATGTACATTTCCCTGTTATTTCTTCTTCTTGGAAGTAGTATTTTGACAGTGTAACAAAAGATTTGCTGGAGGATCAGCTTTCCTGTGCTTCCAACCTATTTTGCCATGAGTTTGCTGTTACAGAATACAAGAAGCCTGGTAAATTCAAGGAGATGGGACATAGCTGTTCCCTTCTGGATCTCTGTAAGTACCCACCTAGGCATGTACAAGGCCTCATGCCTTCATCTCTCTTTGAGTTTTCTCACAGAGGAGCAATCTGTTAATCAATTGCACTTACCCAGCAGGCTCTCTTGTGTTTCTGGTAACTGGTCTTCTTTTGGACTAGCAGATTTGTGACTGAGGGGGAATAAAGAGGGCAGTCTGTTTCAGCTAAACTGCTTTTTAATTGTAACAGCAGGGCCAAAGTGTAGCATTAAAGAAATAGGATAGCAAAATTACACTTTGTCTATACATAGTTTGCCTTTCTAGGGGCCTGACTTTCCTCTTCCCAGGGTTCCTAATGGCTCTACCTTTCCCTAATTACCTGTATAGAAGAGTGTGATTTCCCAGTCTCAAGAAAGAACCTCTGTCACTTTCTCTTAAATGTACCTTCTTGAAAAATTCTTGAATCCTTGGATTCCTGCTCTCATTGCAAGGACTGCTTATTTCCTTGGAAAACAGAAAAAGTAAAACCAACAAAATCCATATCTCCATCTTGTCTATTACAGGCTCTGTTAAGAAAAGGAAAAAAAGACTCTTGCCTTATATCTCAGATGTATGGTGTCAGTCCAGCCCAGTCTTCATTTCCAGCCTGACTGCCTCAATATTTGTGATGTTCAGTGTCTGTATACAGTAAACAGCACAGTTAGGTCAGTAGAGAGGATTCAGGAATTTTCATGGGCAGCTCCAAATATATTAGAGAGGTTTTTCTTTGCTTTGAGTCAAAAAAAGTAAATTAAGAAAGCAAAATGAGATATTATACAGGGGAAGTTGAGTTTAGATACAAGGAAGAAGCTCTTTACTTTGAGGGTGGCAAGGCACTGGAACAGGTTGCCCAAGGAAATGGTAAATGCGCCATCCCTGGCAGTGTTCAAGGCCAGGCTGGACAAAGCCTTGAGCAATATGGTCTATTGTGAGGCAGGGGGTTGGAACTGGATGATCTTAAGGTCCTTTCCAGCCCTACCCATTCTATGATTCTATGATTATTGGCATTCACTCTCAAAAATAAATCCAAGTAAATACTTACCTAGAAACAGTTTGCAATTGTGATCTGCCCGAGGCCTGTGCTCTGCCTCACTGATACTCTTCAGGCTGAGTGTGGGATTTAAATTATCCTGGTGATTAAAGATCAAGCCTTTTTGAGTCTTAAAAGGATTTTGTGTGTTTGAATCCTCTCTAGACACTTTAGGCTATACTGTTGTGCTAATTTTTTCGGTAGGTAATGATAGAAAACTGGAGTGTAACAACTTCTGTGAATTAAACTGTATATCTGCTATGGTACTGCTG
The DNA here is from genome assembly GCA_002631895.1 of Agapornis roseicollis. Classification (NCBI taxonomy): domain Eukaryota; kingdom Metazoa; phylum Chordata; class Aves; order Psittaciformes; family Psittacidae; genus Agapornis; species Agapornis roseicollis. The sequence goes on from NDXB01013911.1 coordinate 206,847, forward strand.
GGCTCAAAAAAGCACAGCAGGCCAGATGCATGTTTAATGTGGCTAGGCTCAACGATCCTGAAAATAGGATATGGTTTAATCCAAAGTGAGAGATATTAGCTTTATTTTCCATCTGCAAAAGAGTTCCACTGTGCTGTTTACATTACTTCTCTGAGCCTTCCTCAGCCTGAACACTTGGTACAGTTCTTTGAAAGGGGGTAATTCACCCTCTCCCTTCAAAGGATATCTCTCTGCAAACTCTCAGGTCTCTGAGAGCCCCCTCTGTTCCCTGTTACTTTACTTTCGCAGACCTTGGCACTTTGCTAACTCTTCTTCCTGGATGTGGCTCCCAGCAGGGCCATTCAACACTGCTGTTAATCAGGCAAAGGGCTGAATACAAAACATGTGCTGCTCCTGCTCCTTGTTATACAAGCCATGCTTCCTGCCTCCCCACTGCTCAGCAGAGCTTGCAGTGCTGTTCCTATTTAATGAAAACATATGACCAAAAAATAGTCTGTTATCAACTCAGGATTTTAAAGATACTCCCTAAGCCATTCAGATGTCCCACAATCCAACTTACTTTATCATCTGCTGCTTCAATAATATACTTTCTGTTTCCAGAGCTTAATCCAGTTTTGTGTGATCAACCTTAGGAGGCAGGAGTAGGCAAGGAACTGAAAAACGTTTCTTGTTCATCCACTAAGCAATTACCTATTTTATTGGGATTTTCCAAAAACAGTGTAATCTCTATTCTTGAAAGAGTATGATATACTATTACAATGTGTACCATGTATACTGTTGTGCAAAATAGTTCTGAGAACAGTAGCCTACTTTTGAAAATGTGGTCTGCTAGCCCACAGAAACTTTCAAAGGCAAACATTTGAAAAATCATCTGTATGCCATTGTAAGCAAGGTGGTTTATATGTCTTACAAGATAGGAAGAAACTCACCAAAAGCAAAAGAAAACTCCAAGGTCTTCAGCGTTTGAGAGGGCAGAGGTTTGTGACTGATGGTATTCAGGATGCCAAAGAACTGAAGGCCTTCTGACAAGTGAGGCTGAGCACAGTAATAAGTCTTGAGTCCTCCACAGTTACCTGGAAACCGTCTCAGAAAGGAGCACTCCATCTGCTCAACCCAGTCAAGGGACAAAGCTGCTGCAAGCACCTCTGTGTAAGGAAGAGAGAACCCAATTACAGTGAACTCAGGGAAAGGTCCAGAAAATAAAGTGAAGGCACTGAAGCTAGAAGGGCCCATGTGGAGTGAGTAGTGGAGTGGGCAGAGAAGAAAATACTAAGGGATTTTGAACTAAACATACAAATGACATTGATCAGAAAACTGCAAAGAAGGGGAGAGGGCTCCCTATAAGATACATAGCCATGAAATAGAGAACACCTGACTTTTAGTGCTGGCTGTGTAACCATGACAGAGTCTCCTACTTGTGTCTGCATTACTCAACTATACTCTGAAAGTTTCTCTCATAGGGACTATTCATATTATTTTGGTATTTATAAAGTAAAATGTAAGAAAGAAATACTTGGTGAAACCATATCTCCAGCAAAAGCCTCAGAGAACTTGAAAACTAGACTGGCAAACACATAGGTACTATCCTGTCATTGCCAATATACATTTTCATGCAAAAGCAATTGATTGTACTTACTCTGTAGCGTTCCTTATCAACACCAGTAATTTTAAATGACTACATACATTCACAGCTCAGATTCTGTTAAACCATTTCTGAAATTTGCGGTGTCCTTGCTCAAAGCTCATAGGTACAAGGAAAATCCTTAATATTTTCCATTGTGTCACATGGGGCAGACACTCTTTAAAAATCAAAGCTTTCACTATACCATTTCTCCTGCCAACATTTCTGAATGTTAAACAAGCTAAATTTCATAGTTAGAAGCCAGAATAAATATTTCTGCCACTTGCTGCTCAGTGTTAGTCTGATTTCACTCTAAGCTACAGTAAAGATGTTCCTGGAAAAAGAAATCATTGGCTGATGATCATCTTTCAGAATGTCTTAGAAAGCTGAATGTATTCTGACCAGGATTTAAGTGAAAATAGATGAAGAAGGTTTCTATAGTGTGTGTATGTAAATACCAACATGCGTTAGTCTAGGTTCTGATATACATTTTTGATGGGGTCAGCAGAAGATAACTGCTCCAGAAGGCAATTGCTTACCTTTGACATCTGTGCTGGGATGTTGTGAATTTCCCTGTGGGGTCTGTTTCCCTTCATTAATTACAAGAGGAAGCCTATACAATCAGCAAAGTCTAGATGCCTCAGTGACTGAAGTGACTACAGTTATCTATGATAAATCCACTTGGTACCCTAAGTGTATGTACATATGCAGCACAGAAAACTTGGAAAGCACAGAGTGTTCAAAGTGATGTGATGTGGTGTTGCTGAGATGATTTATTGTTACACATAGTGCACAGACAATTTCCTGTCAACTCTGGCTTATCCCAGATTTGTCCCATTTCTGCAGCCTAGAACCTTGCCTTCCAGAGCAGAGAATAACTCTGTAATCACATACATACCTTCACATACCAGTGACAGTTGTTTCATCTGCTTGTGATGCAGAAAATTTTGTAAGTGTGTATGCTCAGATGTTATCAGTCATGCTCCAAACGCATGATAAATTAATGTTGAATCACACTGCATCTGTTTCAGAAAACATGTTCTCTGAATGTCACAAAGTTTTCCACAGACTATTTTGGGTAGTTGGGTGAAATGCTGCCTGCTTTTGCAAATGCAAAGTCCGTTGCACAGGATTCTGAGGTAGAGAAAACCGTACTTCTGGAATGAAACCAAACCAAACTGATAAAAAAATTAACCTTGTGTCTATAAAATGTCACAATCAAAATTTCTCACATCTCTGACTTCTTTAGAAAAGTGCTGTTTCATTCAAATGAGGTATGGTAGACAGTGGCCCTTAAGAATTTAGGTTGTGGCAAATGCTAAGTAGAACAGGCTTTATCTGGCAGGCAGAGTGATTGCTACCTAAAAAACCCATGTTATAGGTCTCTGTAGGCAATTTTCCTTGCAGTTTTTTTTTGATCTGCATTTATGCTGCAAGCCAAGGATTTTGCACAGGGCTTCATACAAGGAAAGGCATATGTTGTACGCTGTGGAGGAAAGAAAAGGAAAGGAAGAATAGGTGGAGAGAGAAGAAATGGATCATTTGAGCCTCCCCACAACACAGACTCCAGGATTTTTATCCCACTATTTCTTGCATTGTACATTCCATGATAAATCAAAACCCCACTAATAGAATAATGTCCAAGTTATGCTATAGCTAGTCTTGGCCTGATCATGTAGACTCATCATCTTCCACTGTGTTTTGTACCCTTCCTCAAAATTTCTTCTAGATTGAATGAAAAGCAATTCATTAGACAATACCTACTAGCTAGAAGAACAGAGGAAGGGTACTGAAGATGCAGACAGCATGTATTTTTTTCATAGAACTGAGAGAAATGTCATTGAGTTAATAGTAATCCCAATTTCATGCATCAAAATGACATCAGATGATGCTTGAAATAATGTCAGGGGCAGCAAGAGGTGCCAGCCCAATGGGGTGAAAGAATAGAGATTCAATAAGACACGGTTTTAATTTATGTAAAATGGACACTTCCAACGAAGGCCCAGGGGTAAGATTTAAAGATAAAGGAAAACCAGTGACATTGGTCTAAGAAATTCACAAGTAGTTTGAAAGTAAGACAAAGCCAGCAGTTTGAAGGAATAGCTAAGGTGCCACCATGCTCACAGCATGCTGAGCAGAGAGTGAGGCACTGGGTTTTTTGTGTGTAGGAAACATTCTTCTCAGTGACTGATTAGGGGTATCTGGTGAGTCTGTCCCCCAGATACAATCATCACCTCAGGGACAGCAACCTATGGTACTCATTTATGATCATCACCCATTTGTAAATACAGGAGTTTGCTAAACAAGTTGAGATTCAGTTGGAGCTCAGAAGAGCAACCCACAGTGTGAGTTCATTCTCACTTAGTGGCAGAGGGAAGGCAAATGTGGATTTACACAGAGTGAGAAGTTCTGAAACTGCAGAAAATTCCCTTGCCTTAGTCTTCAGACTAGTGGGGGACAACCCACATGTGGTGATCTTCCCCCTGTCTCCTACCCCTCCTAATTAGTTTATCCAGACAAGTACTGCTCATTACAGGTTATTAACATGCTAAGTTTAATGTTTTGTTGTTTAGCCATCCTTGAATAGTTGTCCTGGAAAGTCTTTCTATCAATGGGCAAAATGTTTGGTGCATTTCTTTCTCATACACATAACTCAGAAGTGTCTCAGTACACTGCGGTTTTTTTCCGCAAAAATTCTCCAAGAAAATTGCCTTTGGTCAAATACCAAGCATAGAAGACTTTGGCCAAAAAGTCTGATATTTTATGAAGTTAAGGGATTATCATGGAAATTACTTGATAAGCTATACTAAGATTAATGATGTCAGTGTCACAGGTGTGGTTGGTAGCACCAGCAGTCTGCCCCTGTTTTGCCATAATAAGTTTGCTTTTCTTTGCTTTATAACATTAACAAACTTACACAATTTGGGCTGAAAATTTCCATGTCAGGTGTCTGCCCAAGGCTGATTATTTTGGAAAACTCAGTTCAGCCATTCCCAAAAATAAGACTAGAGGAAAATATATTGGTTCTGACCATGTCTAAAAAGCTGTGGCAAACTTTTACTTGAAAAGCTCTAGAACTCCAGTGCCTTAAATGACAGATGTAGCATTTTCTGGGGTGATGAGGCTGGAAGTAGAGAGGAAAAGCTTCATGTCAGTAGTATCACTTCTGTGGTTTCACTCAATGCTGAGCACATATGATCAAGTTATAAGCCTCTAGGAGAGCACATTTTGCATGGGCTCTGAAAAGACCTGCTTGAATACAACAGTTACATATTCCCAAAATCTACCTCTGTACAGGCCGCTTCGCATCTTGGGGTTTGACAAGACTATTTGCAACTAGAGATGTGTGCCATGTCTGATCAAGGTAAGGGCAAGGAAAACAAAAAGAGTTGAACCTGTATGGGGACAAGGGTAAAAGATTGAGCAGAGGGAAAAAAAGTAGGGCAGAGAGAACATAACTGTTTTTAAGCTTGTGACTGGGGGGTGCAAAGACATGTAAAATCATCAACATCAAACCTGATCAAAAGCTGAAAAAAACAAATTATAATCTAGGTTTTCTGACTCACATATGAATACACAGATAGCAGTCAAAGTAATCAGAAATATCATCTGAAATGTCTTCTATTTCGAGGTGGTGTTTGGCTTTGACCATTTTAGTTATTTTTTGATAGGACAGACTGGGAGTCTGTGTTGTGAAAAATCAGAAGGGGAGTGGTTGTAGGGTTGTGATCCACTCTTTCAGGCATGTGTTTAAAAATAATATTTACAATTAAAAATAAAAATAGTAAGAAATAAATAGAATAGCAGTGACATTAAATTTCACAATTAGATTGGAATTGGTACCTAACCAAATCTTGAAGTATGTGGACCGCTCAATTTAGAGGCAAAAAAGTCCAAGCTCCTACCCTCTGGGAAAATTCAAACGTAATTCTATAGTGTCTGGCTGAGGCCAAGGTCTATAATACAGTATTTACCTGTAAGCAAGTACATGTAGGAGAGAAGGCTGAAAGGGAGATCCTGTTTTGTTACACCAGAGGCATCTGGGGTAGTTCAAGTGAAGTAAGGAAGAACCCCATTTTTACAGCTGCATGACTAAGTGAACAATGTCACTGAGTCCATCATCTCCAGAGTATAAAAAAAAAAAAATAGGACAGTCTCTTGAAAGTTCTCCCTGTTTTTACTATTGAAATTATATAACACTTAATAATCCCTTCTTTATTTTCAGACTTATTTGCTAGGTCCAAGAATTATTATTTCTTCTTGGCAACAGCATATCCATCATTCTCTAATTTCCCCACCTTGGAAATTGCATTTTTTATTTTATAGTTGGCATCATCCTCAAAAGAAAACAAACAAGCTGCTGGTCAGTGAAAGAAAGGAAAAGAAACATTAAAGAAAGGGGGAAAAAAAGATCTTTAAAACATGTTTAGTCCCATCTGGCCCTAGAAAAACATGGAAATGGGTGATCAAGTACTGTTTCCAGGATGGGCTGCCTTTCAAGGGAAACAAAATCTGGATATTTCTATGTCTAGACCACAGAAGAAAAAATGCTTTGGTGCTAATTAACCCATCAGTAGCTTACAAACCCTGAGTGCTGCTCAGCAATATATGTAGGGAAGTTAGCAGATAGAAGCTGCCAAAGGAAGTGTGGGAGAGTTCAAACTGGGAGTCAGAAGATCTAGGTCCTACTGCTTACTCTGCCCCTGGCTTGCTCTTTAATTTTAGGTGCTTCAACAGCTCAGCTCATTTCTGCCTCATTTTTCCTCTTATGGGATTATGACATTAGTGTCCCTCCAAGAGCATTCTGATACTGAGAGAAAAAATGCAATGAAACAAGTGCTAGATCTTGCTCTCTTACATGGTATATAATTTATATGGCTATTCTCTAAATAGAAACTGCAGTCTGTAAGGTTGTAGGTTATAGTCAGAATTTAAGCAGTCGCTGATTAAGCACTCCTTTAGTAACAGCTATATTGCTGAAAGAGTATATGTATCAGAAAACAGTATATGCCTTGCTTCTCTCACACTACATGTGCTCAGATAGGAAAATAATGTGTTTATTTCTAAGGGAGATTTAGAGGGATGTACTGATATAAGCCCCTCAGAAATGTATTAGTTATGCATTAGGCTGATTTTTTAATGACTAAAGCCTGCGTACCATGAGCACGTCCTTAAAACATATGGAGTTTCAGCGTGGATGAAAATTACATAGTAGAAACAACATTTCACCCTCAGGCAGGTGCTGTCTTTGATTCTTCCCATCCTTTTCAGCCCATCCATTCAACCACCTGCCATTCTGCTGGTTGTGAACAGAGTAGAAATCGTGCCCATGCAGCTGCTTTGGTCTAGAAATAAAGTGATCATCTGGTATCTGAGTTTTACCTCCTGCTCCCGTCAGCTCCCTCTAAAGCCTTGGCAACCCTCCCATTCCTCTGTTACCACAGCTGCCAGCTCAGGCCTAGCTGTGTCAACTTTGCTAACTGCATTACCCCCTTTCTCATTTGGAAACATATATTCCTCATCTGTTTACATACCACCTTTTTCCTGGATTGGGATGAGCTTTCACAAACTGGGGTCCCAGAAATTGCTAGGGAGGTAAAAGAATTTGGTGAGGGCTTTTTCTTAGTGATGGCTAAGGGGAGCTCTGTTGCAGCTTCAAAACTTAGATGAATGTTCAGTAGCACAGCAAGTTAATTAATGTGTACTCAGGGAAGAAACTTATAATCATAGAATCACAGAATAGTTAGGGTTGGAAAAGACATTAAGATCATCTAGTTCCAAACCCCCTTGCCATAAGCAGGGACACCTCACACTAAACCATGCCACCCAAGGCTTTGTCCAACCTGGCCTTGAACACCGCCAGGGATGGAGCACTCACAACTTCCTTGGGCAACCCATTCCAGTGGCTCACCACCCTAACAGGAAAGAATTTCTTCCTTATATCCAATCTAAACCTCCCCTATTTAAGTTTTAACCCGTTACCCTTTGTCCTGTCACTACAGNCAACTTCCTTACCCATTCCAGTGGCTCACCACCCTAACAGGAAAGAATTTCTTCCTTATATCCAATCTAAACCTCCCCTATTTAAGTTTTAACCCGTTACCCTTTGTCCTGTCACTACAGTCCAGCAACAAAGACGTTGAACAAGACCGGTCCCAGCAGTGATCCCTGAAGGACACCACTTGTCACTGGCCTCCAGCCAGACACTGAGCCATTGACCACAACTCTTTGCGTGTGGCCATCCAATCAGTTCTTTATCCACTGAGTGCCCCACCTATCAAATTGATGTCTCTCCAATTTGGAGACAAGGATGTCGTGTGGGACAGTGTCGAATGCTTTGCACAAGTCCAGGCAGATGATGTCAACTGCTCTACCCCTGATCCTTGCCCCTGGTAGGCAGCACACATCCCTTGAGACTGGGTCAGGCCGACAGATGAGCGCTTTTGTCCCTTTCAAAGTAGATTCCCCCACAACTAAGACCTGAGGCTTTTTCCTGGCAGCACCAGTAGAGATCTTCTTTACCTGTGCAACAGCGGCTGTTTCTGGTGCAAGTGCATTTCATCAGTAGCCTCCTGCAGGACAGCAAAGTGCTTGTGGGTGGCGACAACAGATTTAGGAGGAAGCCCCTTGATTTTAATTGTCCTCTTCCTCCTTTTTTTATTGGTTGGTGGTTTTTTTTTTTGGTTTTGTTTGTTTTGTTTTGTTTTTTATTTTTGTTACTATTTCCCAGCTTCCTGGGTTAGCAGTCTCTTTCCTCCCTCCTTCCAGAGGGGAAGCTTGAGGCCCCTGCACAGCTCGGGCCTGGATCAAGCAGTCCTGCCTCTTCTCATCCTCCCTGACATCTCGCAGCCCATTAACTGCATCCCGCAGCTCAGCCCCTGCTGCAGCAGGACCTCCACCAGGGAGCACCGAGCGCAGCCCTGCCCATTGCGCACCCCTCCCCAGAGCAGTGCAGGCGCTCTCTGCACCCCGAGCTCTGCCCTGCAGCCTCCCCTCCCATGGGCTCTGTCTGGGTGCCTGCGCTGCCACCGCCGGGGCAGCCAGAGCAGAGCTCCCAGGCCTTGCCCTGGTCCCATGCCGAGCGCTCCCCATCCCGCTCGCCTGCCCGCGGGAACTGCCCCGACCCGCCTGGTCGCCGCGCTCCCTGGGCAGGATTTTACCCACTCAGGGCTGGTGCCGCCCCTCCTGGCTCCGACCCCGGTGAGTCCCTGCTCGCCTCAGCGGAGCTGCCGGCTCCTGGGCCAGTCCTGTCGAGGGCTTGAGGCTCCCTCGGTGGCTCTCGCCGCTCTGAGCTGAGGCTCCTGGACGCTGAGCTCCCCCCGCTCCGGTGTTGAAGGCGGCCTCTCTCGAACTGCTCACCCCAGCAAGTGACCACAGCAAATAAATTGCTTGTGCTTTGTTGGCCTGGGAACTGGACTCTCAACCAGGCAAATGAAACCTGTCTAAGCTGGTATAAAGTTGGCAGAATTACAGCAAAACCAGAACAGTCAAACTCTGTTGCTGTTGCCTTGGGCTCAGTAGACTTGAACAGGCTGAAAGCAGCAACACTGACAGGTGCCGGGCAGAGTTGATTGAATCTTTGTCTGTACGGTTTCATGTCAAAGGGGAATAATTTCTGCCAGTGCTTGTGTTCCAAACCCCTCAGTTTTAATCTGAGTAGGGGGTAGAGATTTTAAAAAGAATCTCAAAAATAAGCAAACAAACAAACAAAAAAAAACCCAAACAAAAACCAAAAACCAAAACCACAAATGAAAACAAAACCAAAACCCCCAAACAACCTTTTTTTAAAAATACCCAAAAGTCCCATGGGCTATACTTGCTATTTATTAAACCTGTAGTCAGTGTTGCTCATGTGTTTTGCTGCGGTTGCTACTAAGCAAAAGGCAGTTTGAAAAATGGTATTGTTAACTTGCATCATTGTCCATGTATCCCAGTTGTCCACAATACTTAAACTAAATTGCTTAAGACTAAATTTAGTTCCCCTTCTACTGCTCCCCAGGTCCAAGTTCTTTCTGACTTCTGAGAACCAAGCTTTGATTTGTTACTTACAAGCAGTATTAAAGTACCAAGACCTTCCCCACCAAAAAAGAGAAGTCTCTTTTCTGAGAAGATTGTAATTTCCTCATTTTCAGTCGTGCCCATACTCCTCTTCAAGTCAGAGGAGCATCCCTGGTGATTGAGGTGCAGAGCCTTTAAAGTTGTTCCTGGGATCTCTGTCCTATAACCACATCTCTGGAGGCTCCGACATGCTCAGATATCCTTAAGTATACGCCTAACTTTTGCACAGCCTCAATAAAAACAGGGAGCTGGAGGACAATGTGCTGAAGTAGATTTGTGCTGGGAGTCCTTGGGGTAGCACTGCTTTTTGCAGTGTCAGCTCACGTAAATGTAAAGCTACCATGAACCACTGAGAGGTTTTGGCAAGCATGAAGAGGAGAAAATGTATTTAAATGTGCAATTGTCTATCTTTGTTGTATCCTCAACCCCAGGCCAGTTTTTCACCAAGTCAAACATGAAGAACAGAACAAAGGGCTTTTCTTCTTTATTCTTCTTTTCTCTTTTTCCCCCATTAACAATTGTAGAAGGGATTCTTCCAGTTTCTCTGGCCAACTCAGAACGGGTTTTGGATATGTTTCATTAATGCAATGACTGCTGTTCACATCCAGAGAATGTTTTACTAATCTTAATATTTAATGTTTAATATTTTAATTATTTTACTGATTTTTATCTGTTATTTCTTTCCCCTGTAGGATTTCTCAAAGTAAGTACTGAGCATAGTGCTTATTTGATGAAACTGAATCGAGTGTGTGCTTCAGGGATCTGCTCACCTAGCTCAGTGTTGCTTCTGGCTCTGCTGACATAGGTAGGTTCACATTTCACACAGCTGACACAGACCATGACTGCCCTTCCAATAACCCTGCCCAGCCATCCTTTCCTCTAGTATGTAGTTTCATTAATAAGTAGCACTGGTACAGGACATGGGCTGCTGCAAGGTTCACTGCTTTTATACAGACAAACCAATTCACACATGGCTGAAGTCTGAGATCAGTGGTGCCCAACATCAGGGGTGATGAGGTTTTGGCCATACTCATTAGAGGGCTGTGTTTACCTTTGGCTCATACCTACTGCTCCTGTCAGTGTGCATTTCTAAGCTCCTCCCAGCTCACTGAGGCCAAGCTACCTTGCAAGGAGTTATGTTACCTAATGTAACCTTGCCTTTTAGGACAAGCATTCCTGCACCACAGAAGGATCTCTACCTGTTCCTTAGATGTAAAGGTGCAACAGTCCTGTTCTAATCTCTTAGAGGCAATGGGGAAGACACATTCTACAGGGGTACATTGGCTGGAGAAGACAAACAGGATATGGGATGAATTCAACTACATGGTGGTATGGAGAGCATGAGAGGAGCTAGATACCCCTTCTTGCCCTGTGCTTTGTACAGTGCTGGTGAGAAGGCTCAAGCATCCGATCCACTACTTCTGCCTTCTTCCTTCTGTTTTATTTGTTCTCTAACACCATGGTGCCTCACACAGGAAAGACAGACTGAACTGTGAAGCACAGGGACTGTGGTGAAGGACTGAGCAGTGAAGACTAAGAAAGGAGCTTAGAATTTGTTTATATGTTTGCTCTTGCCTTGGGCAAAGTATGGTGTGGGAAGACATGGATCTAAAAATAAGAAAGATGGGAGTTTATATGAAATAGGAATAACTAAAAAGAGAGTGACAGGGAAAGCAGTAGAAATAAATGGAACAGCAGCACCAGCTTGAAGCAGAAGGTGTGGTACGAAAACTAAGGCGAAAGTAATCACTAAAGTCCCCTCTTCCTACATTATCTACATGTAGTTCTGCACAAGGCTCACCTTGTGTTCACACAGAACTCAGCTTGTTTCCTGTGGGGTTTTGTGTAGGTGTGGAGATCCATCCTCAGAGCTGCTTGCCACTTAGCTAGCTCTGCTTCAGGAAAGGGACAAATGAAAAGCTATTAAAGGAGACAAATGAAAAGCTAATACTGGGATGTAGCCACACTTGCAGCATCTCAGCACCAGCAGAGGACAAGCTCAGGTCCTGAAAGAGAAATTGAGATTGCCTCTCAAGAGATTGGAGAGATAAGCTGGTATCCAGTATAAGCCAGAAATTTTGCAAAAGGAGAGTACTAAGTCACCACTGTCACCTGGTGCTATCTTTTTATCCCATTAAGAGCTGTAAAACCTATTTTAAAAGTCGGAAAATATCTGCATTTTCAATAAGCTATTATGCTGAGAAAAATTCTAAGGAAAAAAGAGGCTTATAAAAGGTGGAAGCAAGGACAGGCGGTCTGGGATGAATACAAGGATGTTGTCCAGGAGGTAGGGACCAGGTGAGGAAAGCTGAGGCCCAGGTAGAATTAAACTTAGCTAGGGATGTTAAGAATAACAAGAAGGGATTCTGTGGGTACGTTGTGATTAAAAGACAGACCCTGGCAGTCAGGGAAAGTTCCCAATGACTGGAAAAAGGGAAATATAACCCCCATTTTCAAGAAGGGGAAAATGGATGACCCAGGGAATTACAGACCAGTCAGTCTCACCTCTGTGCCTGGCAAAATCTTGGAGCAGATTCTCCTGGAAGGCATGCTGAGGCACATGAAAAACAACAAGGTGCTTGGTGGCAGCCAGCATGGCTTCACTAAGGGGAAATCCTGCCTCACCAATTTGGTAGCCTTCTACGATGGGGCTACGGAACTGATGGACAGGGTAGAGCAGTTGATGTCATCTACCTGGACTTGTGCAAAGCGTTCGACACTGTCCCACACGACATCCTTGTCTCTAAATTGGAGAGACATCAATTTGATAGGTGGGGCACTCGGTGGATAAAGAACTGGCTGGATGGCCGCACGCAAAGAGTTGTGGTCAATGGCTCAGTGTCAGGCTGTAGGCCAATGACGAGTGGTGTCCTTCAGGGATGGGTGTTGGGACCGGTCTTGTTCAACATCTTTGTCGCTGACATGGACAGTGGGATTGAGTGCGCCCTCAGCAAGTTTGCTGAAGACACCAAGCTGTGTGGTTCGGTGGAT
>NDXB01013911.1:220482-231660 GCA_002631895.1 Agapornis roseicollis
TCCTGGGCATGACGTGCTATGGTATGGAATACCTCTTTGGTCAGTTTGGTCCTGTCAGTACAGTCCTGTCCCTCCTTCCTCCCGGCTTCCCCTCCTCCCCGGCAGAGCATGAGGCTCACAAAGTCCTTGGTCAGGGCAAACATCGCTCAGCAACAACCAAAAACATCGGCCTTATCAGCCTTGTTCCCGGCTTAAGTCAAAACACAGCTACTAAAGAGAAGAAAAACTGACTGCAACTGCTGAACCCAGGACACAATTCAACTTATGAGAGGCTGGTATATTTCTTGTCTGGAGGTTTAGAACATTAACTGGCAAGTAATTCAGGCAGTGAGTTCTAATAGCATTTGAAAACTTAACTAATCCCTGTTTCTGGACCCTGTCACAATTCTTGGGTTCTCTACAGTCTTTTTGGCTAAACCCCAACTGATTCTTCCATCTTAAAGAGGTTCTTAATGTGTGCTGCAGTTGGTAGGGCTGTGCTCCTCCTCCAGGCCAGCTATCCCTCATTGCATTGACAGGCCACTGTCCAAACCCAATTTGCCTTGTTTAGAGACATATATTTTGCAGTTAATTGTGGAGTATCCAGAGTACAGTCCAAAAGTCAAGTCTGGTGCTAACAATCTTGAAGTGCTACCTGAGGTCATCCTACCCCTGAAACCGCAGGCTAAAAGAGCAAATAGCAAATTTAATGGCTGGTAACTGCAAAACCCACTGTTTCTTTCAATTTCTTTAGGAAGGAGGGTCCAAGCGTAAGTCAGGGTGCCTGTGAGGTTTTACTTTAAATTCAAAAATAAGAAAATAATCCTTTTCTGTTTAGGTTAAATCCAGTTACTTGCCAAGGAAGGTAGGCATACATGTCTACCTGGTACTGTATTCACAGCTATCCGTAGCAGGTCTGTGCTGCCTGGTGCTATGTGATACTTACCATGCAACAGATACCTTGCTGGTCTCCAGAATGTAACCTGTGAAAGCCAGCAAGTAAGCTGAAATTCTTCTAATTTCAGGCTGATAACTCAGCTAGAAAAAATGGCTTTGCATTGAAAGTGGCATTGAAAATCCAGGGCATGGAGGCAAATTCAGGTTGTACTGCTTAAGGACAGGTTTATATGATCATGCCAGTTTCAGTGTGGCAACTGCCATGGTGCCCCTCCTAGTGCCTGTGCCCTCCTTTTTCATTACTTTTCAGCCTCTGATTCTAAGTAGGTCTGTAGCAAGCACTCCAGCTTTTACCTGTTGCTGCATGCAGACCTTTTGAAAACAGCAGTAGACTTTCCAAAGGATGAACACATGGAGGAATTTGTGAGAGCTTTGTCTTTACTTCATCCCACTGGCTTAGAGACATATGGAGGGAATATGTGATCTCTCAGTTGCTAAGTGTAAATTGTGTGAAAGCAAGACTTCAGAGAGAGATTGATACAGGCACTTGTTAAGCCCTTACTTCTATAGCACATTCCCAGGTTTGAGGGGTAAGGGACAATGATTCAAGGTGAAGATGAAACAAAACTTGCCAGCTAATATAGTGCTTTCAGTTATACTGATTTATTTATGCTGAGGATTTGGTACCTCCTGCTTCTCTTTCAGGTAGGCTGTTTTATTGTAACTGGTTATTAATGTTGGCATGGGAGGCAATGGAGCAGCTGCAGGCTTTGTTTGCTCTGATTTTGAATTTAACTTTTGGCAGAGGCAATTTTGTACCCCAAATCAGTAATTTCTTTTCCATCAATTTGTTGTAAAATGAGATAAATAAAAATCTGTCAGCACAGAAGTTCAAAGAATGGAGTCTCATACCACTGGATGAAAAGCTGAAAAAGGTGAAATGAATTAGATACCAAATGTAATAAACCAATCAATTATGATGCAATAGTATATTACCTGCCCCACCATAAAAATGGACTGTGTTTTTGTGTTGTATACAGCACTGTAATCTTCTCTCACTTAAGGCTAAAGCTCTCTAGAAAGATGTGATTTAATTCTTACGAGAAAAATCTTACTCCTCTTAGTCCCCAGGTCCTGGTCAAGAAGCAGCAAAAGAGTATGTATGCAAACAGGAGAGCTAGAAAACCCATGTCCTGGGTGGATCTGGAGTCAGTGAAAGAGGGGTTCAAACTTAAACAGGGGAAGTTTAGATTGGATATAAGGAAGAAGTTCTTTACTGTTAGGCTGGTGAGGCACTGGAATGGGTTGCCCAGAGAAGCTGTGAATGCTCCATCCCTGGCAGTGTTCAAGGCCAGGTTGGACAAAGCCTNCAGTGTTCAAGGTTGGACAAAGCCTTGGGTGACATGGTTTAGTGTGAGGTGTCCCTGCTTATGGCAGGGGGGTTGGAACTTGATGATCTGAAGGTCCTTTCCAACCCTAACTGTTCTATGATAAATTTAGGACCCATTGTGCTGTCACTTGTTTGCAAAGACCTTTTTAGGTGAGTAACAGGAATAGGGAAAAGAGTGCGGTGAATATGCAATAATTGTAAGACTAGCAGCAAGTATTTACAGCTTTGCTGGAGAAAGCCGGAGTTGAATTTTGACCAGCTAAAATATTATTAGACTAGTTGTCTATTCATTTGTCTGCATCTTGGAAATATTTAACTATGTGGTGTATTGGGTCTTTACTGTTAGTGCATACCCACTGGGATAGTGGTTGTCTGTGAGCATTTCTGTTAGCAATAATATACCGTGCACTGTGGGGATGTAAAAGAAAGGTAGTTAAAAATATCTTTTTGGCTCATTAAGCTTCATTTAAACTCACAATCAATTGTCTGAACTCTGTTCTTTGTTACAGACTTTTCTATATTTAGCCTTGCCATAGTCTTTTTTAGACATTGCTTATGGTCTGCATGAGATGTATTTTGTGTACCTGTTTGTGCTCTGTGAATTCTCAGCTGTGTGTGCTTGGTCTTTCAAGCTTATTTCAGTTCAAATTAATGACTTCAGGGAATGTTACTTATCCCCACAAAAGGTTTACTGTATTTGAATCAATTGACTTTAATAACCAGAAGAAAAATAAGTATGGGGCATAGATCCAGTATAAAAATAGCTACACAAGGTAGGTATGTTCTCTTAGGAAATGCACACTGGGAACTTTTTATACTTTTGGTAACAAAGCTGTTCTTTTGAAAGCTCCAGCTTGAAAAAACCCTGAGAACATCTCCAAAATGAAACAGAATATACACCCTCTAAGACTGAACAGCTGGACAATCTGTAGTCTGTAATAAAACAGAATTCAGGCTTGTCCTTTAGGAACATGGTAACATGTATTGTAAGGACAAGGACTAGCTTGTCTAACCATGATGCTCAGCTGAACAATGCTGAGAATCTGACCCAGAGCTGGGTTATCTCCTCAAAAAGCTGTTCCAAGTCCAGAAATAAAACTTCTTTCATTTGCATTTGGTGAAACAGCTAAAAGGCAAGTTGACCATCAAGCAGATGTGACATATCAATGGCAATTTCTGCAGATGAATAACAAAGCTCTTGAGGAGTGCTAAAAATAGTTATAAACTATAATTGTGAAGAGGAAATTCCTAGTAACCAATCTATAAATAAGCAAGCTAATGACTAGTATGCTAGGTTTATATCTTTCATATATTTTAAGCACTTTTGAATGCAGAGGTAGCACAATCTGGAGGTTAGAGCAAAAAACTGGGAAGTGAGGACTGTTTTCAGTCTCTGAGATCTGGTTTGTGGGACTTGTAGTAATCACAGACATAGGTTTTGGGGATCTTGCAGAGCAGTGGTACTATTTTCAACTTGAACCAATTTCAAAATGTAGTCAGTTAAGATTGGTGGGACATTTTAGAATGTAATCCCACCACTAGATGTGGGGAAGTAGTTGTCTTGACAGTGCTGTACAGTTCCCCTTATTAAAAGGAAAATCAAAACAGCTTTACTGTACATGCTGCTTTTGTACCCTGTACACTGGTTTTAAGCACAGTTCTTTTGACCCAGTGTAGACGTTCATCTGAGTGGGTCGCTTGGGCTGTCCTTATGTTGCAGAGAAAACAATAGCCACATCAGCAGTTCATTTTCTCTTCTCCTAAAGTAGATCTCTAAATATAAAGGCATTTGAATGACATTGTAGATGTGCTTGTTTCTCCTGTCCTGGATTATGAAGGGGGTTCTAAGTGGTCTCTGTCTCCATCTGAAATGGAGACATCTTCACTGTAGATGTCAAAAAGTAGATGAAGCAAGCCTCACACCTTTTCTTCACTATGTACAGGTGTTTCCTTTCACAACCTTTCTGTGGAGGCACTACTGTCTACCAGACTGAGAGATTGGAGAGGGCCTCATCTGCCTTTAAAATCTGAAAGGCTTGAGAAAAGTCTATTTGTTTCTCTTTTACCATCTGTCTCCTCTAAAATGGATTAATCTCAGGGGAATACAGTTGCTTTGCCTACAGCATGGGGATCTCACTGTGGTCAGAGCTCCTGCATGCAGCAGGTTGCTCATCATTGATGTTGTCTCATCGCATCACGTATCCTTCAGCTCTGTGGTTATGGCTGAGGGAGACTTAAGACTTATTTCCATGACTACTCCCTTCTCCAAACAGCTTTCGCTTTAACTCATGAAAATGTACAAAAGTTTGGGGGGGGGGGGGGGGCAGATGGTTTTTTGGAGGCAGTGTTTAGTTTTGTATGACCTACGTCTGTTATGATACCTAACCCAAGCTGATGATGTCTCCTCAGGTAGTTCTTCACCTTTAAACAGGTATTTCTGAAAGACTATGGGCTTGATTCAGCCTACAGAGAAAACCAATAGCAAAGTTCTTCTGAGTTTCATTTGCGATGGATAAGGCTCAGGATTTAATCAACAAATCCAGATTTCCATACTCATTTTTTCCAGCAAAAGTGCCAGCAATTACAGTTTAGTTGGGAGTTGTTACATTGTAAAAAGCATAAAACTGCTCCCAGTCTCAGTCTCACAAGGCTGTCCAACTTCCCTACTTCCCCGACATATTTGTTCATGCTAAGTTAAAAAAAGGTACAAGTTATTGTGACCTGGGCTGCTGATTGTTTATCTCAATGTCTCTTTGTACCTTCAGGCAGAATCTTGCATGAGAATGGACATAATATGCCTGCCAATAACATCTAAATTTTGCAGGGGATTCCTGCTTCCTTTCTGACATGTAAAAATGTGGTTTTACTTGCAAAAAGTTCATGGTGAAGAAAACTGTCAGAGATATACCTTTGTATTTAGATATTCCTGTTTTGTGTTCAGTACTTTCTTCTTTCCTTCGGAAATGATTGACAGAAAGTGATTCAAATGGTCCTTTTGACGAGGCTTTTGATGAAGGTTGATTTTATATCTATGTATGTATATACACACACATAAAATACATACAAAATTTTGTGTGGCTCTGACCAAACTGTTCTGGTTTGTGATGAATGGGGCCTCAAGGTATGGATCATTTGGAAGAACATTTTTTTTTCTTTAATTAAAGGAATAAGTGCCTTTTTTGTTTTATTTTTAAGATATTTCAAATTGTCATTTTAAAATAAAAAATTGAATGTCTAATTTTGCAAATTTAAAACCATAATAGTTCTGTTCTCTGAGATCTAAAAAAAATTCTATACTTTCATCTGTGTTGTGTGAGTTCACAAATATCGTTGCTTGTCTTGAAGATGTCAGGAAAAAGGAAGAAGGGAATGAAAAAGAAACTAGCAGCTCTTACAATGCAATGAACATCTGTATTAGGCAAGCCATTGCCTAATTGTTGGTGTCATTCCAAAAAGTAAATAATGCTGAGAAAGCAGGGAATATTTTGGTTGCCAAGGCTGATGACCTTGACTTTCTATTGCCATTATAACAAGTTTTTTTACTAAGGTCCGGTTGAGGGGTAGGACATTTTTTCTATGATTAGAAA
Organism: Agapornis roseicollis; assembly: GCA_002631895.1. NCBI lineage: Eukaryota > Metazoa > Chordata > Aves > Psittaciformes > Psittacidae > Agapornis > Agapornis roseicollis. The sequence goes on from NDXB01013911.1 coordinate 226,336, forward strand.
TCCAACTGAGAAACTTGTAGCATCCTTCCCATCCTCTAGAGAGAGGAACTCTGTCTGGATACCATGCAGGAGTAGTTTTCCTCAGCTGCTAGTTTTCCATCACTTTTCAATTCTACTAAAGTTGAAGAACCCAAACCCTTTCACTGGGAAATACGAGTTCAACTGAACTGTGAAAGAAATATGCTGCAGTTTTGTGGTAGGAAGGTTATTTTTCTACCTGAGCTATGGTATAGTAAAACTTCTAAGTTTTCTATTGTCCATCTTCCAGCTAGGACAGGATTGCTCTTTGGGGCATAAATTACTTTGCTCTGCCAGGAATGCTTTGAATATGGAGAGAAAGTGTGATTTAGGAGCTGACTGAGAGCCAGGAGAGCTGCATTTGGTCCCTTGGACTGTTAACTTCAGCAAGTCACTCCTTGGCTTTATGTCATCTGTAAGATGGAATGAGAGACACGTTCACTTGCTGTTAGTCCTGCCTCTGTAGGTTGCAGAGCATATGGTGCATGAATGGCTTTTCCCTCAGTGCCAAGGACACCAGGGACCCAGATCGCAGTTGTTAGCTTCCAATGCAGGCCATAAACAATAACAGGAAATGAGATCTTTGTCTTGCCTCTGTTTTGGAGAAACCTTGTCAAGAATTTCTTTCTGTTCCTCTACGTAACTGTTAAAGATAGCCAGCTAATTCCCAAATGGGGGCTAGCCAACGTAAAGGGGAATTGCCAAGGTCTCCTTGCCAGGAAAAAAGTTCCTTTTCACCTAATAGAGACGAGAGGAGCCAGCAAGTGGTGTGACAAGGGTAAAGAAATGTGATTCACAAAGCAGCACAAGTATTAGTGCTGGGAAGATGTTGAGCAACACGGGAATGCAAATAGAAGAGACAGAAGTCTTAATGTAGAGGAGAAGAAGGATTTGGAGGAAGCATGTGAGTGTCGTATGATAGTCCATACAGGGTGAATGAAGAGCTGCAGACTCCTGTAGCTTGTTTTGCTACTAGCAGCATAGCAGTTCTACTGAGAATTTCCCCAGGGAAATGCTGTATTTGAGTGAGAAATTTGATTTCTCATTCTCATTCTGATTTGAATGGAGTTTCCTTTGAGGAAAAGCTGCCTGAAAAAATTCAGGTTAAATCAGTATTTTGAAAAGAGTGATGCTTTTCATTTTGCTTTGTTTTAAAATGCTTTTCTCTTCTCCTTGTTTATTAAAAAATTCCACAATTATTTGAAATTGAAATGGAACAAAACCCATTGTTTTACATCAAACCACAAGTGTAAGCATGAAATGGGATTTTTCTTTTCTGTTCACAATTTCTTGGCTTAATAATTGTGAATAAAGGGGTTTTTCCACTTACATTTAAACAGTGGAAGAACATCTTGTTTTCCTGCTCATTTTTAACTACTGCTATGTTGCAAAGTACTGCTTAGGCACATACAATTGTTTCTTGACAGTCAAGCAGACAAAATGTTTTGCTGGGAATGAATGGCTGCAGTGGTATGCACTTATGACTCACAGCTCAGGTAATTATGGCTTATGTGGTTTCTCTCCTGCTGAATCTGAAGATATAAATGGGGTGCAGGACCACCACACAGACATCACTGGTAGGACACTGGGAAGTAGGTGGTGTCCAAACGTTGCTGAAATCCTTCTGCTTTATCATCATCTGTCCTGTCTGCAGGGACAGTTACACATATAAGAGAGGTAGGCAGCTGCCCAAGTTAAGCAGGCTGCTATGGGCAATGAGATGGCTGCCTGCTTGGCCTGTGCCAAAGCCCTACGAGGCCAGGCTGCTGCCTGAGGGGTGTGAGCCCTGTGAGGCTATGGCTGGCCCTTCCTGAGACTACAGCCTCTACCTACCCTGCCACTGGACATGCAGGTGCTGGGGCTTCATGTCCCACGGCTTTTCATACCATCTTTTCTCATGATAGGAGCAGCTTGTCCCTGGTCTCCAATCCTACGGTATTCAAACTGACTCAGTGTATGCAGATGGCAAGCCTTGAGCTGGCTCTGCTTGTCTACATAACAGTCTCTGCTTTTCACTGTATTAGGCAGTGCTGAGGCATTCATCACCTGTAGCTGCTGATAAACAAGGAGAGAGACTTTTCCTTGAAAATGTCTCCCTGCAGATTAAACTGTGCACATTGCCTGAGTCAATCTGATTTTTAGTAGACTGCCATAAATCTATGCGTGTCTTTCTCTTTTTAGAACAGTATCTTCAGTTTTCCTTTTAACATAAAAAACTAGAAGAAAATCAATCTGACAAAAAAATGTTTCCTTATATGTATATATGCATAAAATATATTACAGCAGTGTTTGCCCTGTCAGCTGGAGAATGCAACTGTTTTTTCATTTACACTTTGTTTTTTGGGCTCTGACATACTGTGCAGTCTGGAAGAGAGCATTAGCCTAGTTGTCTCTGGGTTGAAGTAATATATAAATGGTTCCATTTTTGGCACAGATCTAACATCAGAATGTAGGTCCTTTGATATGTCAGAAAAGATACTAATTATGGTCATGGGTTTTGAACTGCTACCCTGTCTTGACAAATGGTCTGTGTAATTGGAAGCAAAAAAATACCCTGTGCACTCTAATCTTGTTGGAAAAAAAATTTCATCTATCATCAAATAAATCTCCCTCCTTGTCAAATGACTGTTGAAATGACAGTTCTCTAGCATTTGCTGTGGACTATATGGAAATAATACTCCAAAGCAAAATGAGTTATTATGTTATCATTATGTACATGCAGGAAGCTGTAAACCAGGTATCAGAGAAAAGGAATTAGGATTGAAGAAGTAGAGTAGCATTTGTAACTCATATAAAAATATATATATACTTATATATGTATGTATTATCTTGGCCTTGTGGCTGTTGGATAACAAAGACATGCCTCTTAACCTTGAAAACTATCTGGCATGTACTTGGATAAGAGCCTTTCCGCTGGCATCCATACTTTCCTGGCAGTGGTGGTGATTTATTTTCTTTCTCAACCAATCCCAAATTGATGCAAAAGGGAGTTTTTAAGCTTCATGTCACAGGAAATAACCATCATTTAAATGAGAGCTAAAATTGAAGACTTAGCTTTACTTTTTATCATTCTATTTCTCACATTCCTTCAAAGCTTTGGATTTGTTGTAGTTTTGTTTCTTGTTTCTTTCTGTGGTAAGGTCTCATTTGTCTGGTACTTCTTGTTTCCTCTTTTCACACTCTGTTCTGGATATGAGTTAAGCTTGAATCTTTTTTACTTAGAGCTTCTCTCCCTGATTCTCTTGTCTCTATATTAAGCTGAAGCCCATACACTTAAAGAAGTCCTTTTTGGAACTGAATGTAACAAACATTTTGGATGTCGCAGGTGCTTCCTGTGTTTGACACTGCTTTCTAGAAGATGGCTCAAGCTGGAGCAGAGTCCTAGTGAATTCAGTACACTTTTGTTATTGTTCATAGTTTTATAACAGGTGCCACATGGAGATCTGAGCCTTGTTGCATCAGAAGGTGCATCTGCTGTGAAGAGAGGCAATGTTCAGGAGTAGCTGGGAGACAGTCCTTGCTCCCTGACTCTTGCAAACAGTAATCTCTTTAATCTGATCTTGCTAATGTGAATATAAAAGATGTATTGAGACACTATTTCTGTGATATAGCATACTTTCTGTTCAAAAGGAAGGAATTGACTTGTGATGATGTTCCATTAAAGAAGTCCAACTGGAAAATTTCTGACTCAGGGTGTTTTGTTTGGTGAAAAATGGTATTTGTGATAGCTCATGTGAAATGGCTCTTTCTCTCATACATGTTTGCTTTTCATAAAATTTACATATGTGGTGCTGCTTTTATCTCTAGTTGCTTTTGGGAATATAGCCTTTAAAATAACAACCAGTGAGTATTGAATCAAAAGTCAGGTCTAGAAGTGTGCTCAGGAATACAATTCGCAGATTTCTGTTTTTCTTTTCCTTCTTTTTCTTTCCCTCCACCCCTTTGGGCTGTAACAAAGTGAGATGAAGCACCACCACCAGTTTCCTACCTTGCTAATTTATTTCTCTGTCTCAGTGCTCTAGCAGATGTGTTCTGGTAACTCATACTGCAACAATTTGAAATGTCACCTTTCCCTTGGTGTTCACTGTGCTGTCAGCTTACTGGATTTCATGCTCATGTAACACCACTAGAAGACAGGTTTTATGTGTCTTTGTGTCTTGGCTACTCCAGCTTGGTATATGAGTCTGGTCTGTTAGAATCATAGAATAGTTAGGGATGGAAAGGACCTTAAGATTATCAAGTTCCACCCCCTCTTCCATGGGCAGAGATACTGCACACAAAACCATGTCACTCAAGGCTCTGTTCAACCTGGCCTTGAACACTGCCAGGGATGGAGCACTCACAACCTCCCTGGGCAACCCACTCCAGTGCCTCATCACCCTAACAGGAAAGAATTTCTTCCTTATATCCAATCTAAACCTCCCCTGTTTAAGTTTGAACCTGTTACCCCTTGTCCTGTCACTACAGTCCCTAATGAAGAGCCCCTCTCCAGCATCCCTATAGGCCCCCTTCAGATACTGCAAGGTTGCTATGAGGTCTCCACGCAGCCTTCTCTTCTTCAGGCTGAACAGCCCCAGCTTTCCCAGCCTGTCTTCATATAGGAGATGCTCCAGTCCCCTGATCATCCTCGTGGCCCTCCTCTGGACTTGTTCCAACAGCTCCATGTCCTTTTTATGCTGAAGACACCAGAACTGCACCAAATGCTTCAGGTGAGGTCTCACAAGAGCAGAGTAGAGGGGCAGGATCACCTCCTTCGACCTGCTGGTCACGCTCCTTTTGATGCAGCCCAGGATACGGTTGCTTTCTGGGCTGCAAGCGCACACCGAAGCCAGCTCATGTTCATGTTCTCATCGACCACCACCCCCAAGTCCTTCTCTCCAGGGCTGCTCTGAATCTCCTCTTTGCCCAACCTGTAGCTGTGCTGGGATTGCTCCAACCCAGCTGTAGGACCTTGCACTTGGCATGGTTAAACTTCATGAGGTTGGCATCAGCCCACCTCACAAGCGTGTCAAGGTCCCTCTGGATGGCATTCCTTCCCTCCAGTGTATCCACCGAACCACACAGCTTGGTGTCATCGGCAAACTTGCTGAGGGTGCACTCAATCCCACTGTCCATGTCAGCGACAAAGATGTTGAACAAGACCGGTCCCAACACCCATCCCTGAAGGACACCACTCGTCACTGGCCTACAGCTGGACACTGAGCCATTGACCACAACTCTTTGCGTGCGGCCATCCAGCCAGTTCTTTATCCACCGAGTGCCCCACCTATCAAATTGATGTCTCTCCAATTTAGAGACAAGGATGTC
>NDXB01013912.1:780-50349 GCA_002631895.1 Agapornis roseicollis
TCTCAAGGCCCAGGATAGTGTTCCGGGCAGTGGCGTGGGGCACAGTGTATGTTTCCAGCCATCCAGTGGTTGCTTCCACCATGGTAAGCACATAGTGCTTGCCTTGGCGGGTTGGTGGCAGTGTGATATAGTCAATCTGCCAGGCCTCCCCACATTTGTACTTCAGCCATCGTCCTCCATACCAAAGAGGCTTTAACCGTTTGGCTTGTTTAATTGCAGCGCATGTTTCACACTCGTGAATAACCTGGGCAATAGTGTCCATTGTTAAGTTCTCCCCTCAATCACGGGCCCATCTGTATGTTGCATCTCTGCCCTGATGGCCTGAGGTGTCATGGACCCACCAGGCCAAACATAATTCACCCTTCCCTTCAGCAGTTCCTGCAACTTGTTGCTGGGGACTCCATACAGCTGCCTTCTATCTCTGACGCTTCCAAAGCACTGGAGGGGCCCAGTGGACTAGATGCTTGCCCACATTGTCCCACACATGCTGCCACTCATGACTGCCAGCCTCGGGGAAAATCTCTTGGTGGTCCTCCTATATCATCATCTAATCCTAGACAAGACCCAAACACGACTCCACTTAACTTTCAGGATCAGATGAAATGCTCATGGATAAAACACACTCAGTATGAGTGCCAACATGGTGATCCCCATCACAATCAGCAGGCAGGTCCCAAGGGTACCCAAGGGCCATTCAAAACCTTCAGAACTCTCAAGCGATGCTGCTGTGCTTGTCACTGAGGCTGGTGCAGCTGCTGTGCTTGGAACTGGAGTAGCTGCACTGTCTGCTGCGATTGGAGTTTGCGTAGCTGCTGTACTTGTTGCAGGGGTGTGTGGGAATGTTTCCCTCATAGACTGACCACTTGAGGAGGGGAAAAAAGATGTGCAATTGCTATACACTTCTATTATATACCTCCAAAAGTACAGAGGTGGTGACCACACTGGGAATGCAAGCCAGATCAGTTTCATGATAAGTGATTGTATTGTATTGCAAGTTGTTACCATAAAGTAATGGGCTTCACCATTAATTCAAGTTGGAGCATCTTTACAGGGCAAGATGAGCCAGACCTCTGGGTGCCAGTCCTCAAACAAATCACTTGCATTACACATCCATGAACCAGCGATGCCAGAGGCAGGCCAAGGCAGGAGGGGCCACAGGGTATATATAAAGGGCTGACTTGGAAGTGGCATCCTTTTTTAGGGGGAGATGCTAGAATTGCTGATATTTCCCATGCTGATAGAGGGCAGCAAAACTTCATTTGGGTGATGATAATGCCAGGAATAACATCTGGTTTGTTCTGATATGTGAAGGATGATTTCCAATGACTCTCAGAGAACTCAAAGGAGGGAGCTCATTGCTACTGTCTGGGGCACATCATCACCAATCTGGTCATGTTGTGGGCTCAGTTCAGGTGTCTAAGCATGGATCTGAGGCCCTCCTAGCCCCTAAAGGGGCTTCTCAGAGCAAAACCCACATCTTTTGGGGTGTCTCTCACTTGGAAAGCCAGTGCTTGAATGTAAGGCACTATGTTCTGGGAGGAGCTCTGAACTACCAGGAGCCAAAATGACAATTAAAACCCATGCATAGAATGATGCACTCAATCCAACATAATTTGGGGAATGAATGCCATGCAGCAAAAGCTCTTACCTAGTGGAGTCTTCCCAGGTACGTAAGCTTTGAGTTGCAAAGGTGCAGTTTGCTTACACCGGTTTATGTCTGTGCCTTGCTGCTCACCCGCTCTGTGCCTGGGCTGCTCTGGCAAGGTTGGGTATGAGGCAGAAGGAGCTTAAATAAGTTACCCTCTTTTCAAAAAAGGAGGAAGTAATATAATATGGGGTGATCACAACAAGGCATTATTTATTCTGGCATTATTTATTGCTTTGCTATGTTCCAGTAATTTAACAGTTGAGATGGTCTTCCTTATGCTGGTCTGTATTATATTATGCTATATTATATGCTATATATATTATTATGCTATGGCAGAGCCAGATCCTCAGGACTTTGCATACTGTAGCTCAGAAATATGGTGTGTGACTGCTGAAAAGGGTTTCCTCTCCCTTTAGGGTTCCAGCTGGCAAAATAATAGTAATAGTAATAATAATAATAATAATAATAATAATAATAATAATAATAATAATAATAATAATAATAATAATAATAATAATAATAATAATAATAATAATAATAATAATAATAATAATAATAATAAGTGATGGATTTGTTTACAAACTGTGCACAGGAACAAAGATAAAATCTTGCGGTTTGTTTGTAGAGCTTTTCTAGAGGTGGTATGCTGCCTGTGCTGGCTGCGTGGGCCTCGATTCTGGAGATCCAAGTTTTTAATGACTTGGAAATAGAGAAATCTAAAATGCACTTGCATTGCATTTCATTCACTTCCATTGCATTCACCATGGGGTTTGAGTATTCTCCATAATATTCAACCTGACTTCTTCTAAGCCCTCAGAATTCAGGGCAATGATGCCAGCATGTTTGGCATTCCAGCCAGGAGTTTCAGTATGATCTCTCCATAGACCTCTGTATTCAGGATAATATCTTCTTTTTCAGGCTAATTTAGCTTATTTGGGAAAGTGCTATAAAAACTTAAAGCTTTTCCAGCAGCTGTTGAAAGGCCATATTCATGTGGGCTGGGACAGACAGGAACCTGGGTTTCATTTCTAACCCCTCAATAACTAATTCCTCCATAGCATGTTACAAGGTGCAGTCCCTCCTCTGGCCTCATAACCAAACTGTTAAATTTGTCTTGTTTCCATGTCCACCTTTTAAAGATTACTGCTCAGATTACTCTTAATGCAGAGAAGGTAAGCATTGTGAGAGGATTAAAGGACAAAATCCAACAGCAAATGAGAGAAAATTGGGGCTGAAGAAAGTAGATGGTGTTAGATGTCTGTATTTCACACATCTAGCATTACTCGGCAGAAGTGCTGCAGGCACTGATGCAACCTCCAGCCTTGTTAAATAACAAAAGGGGTTTTTTGAGGTGAAGGTGTGTTATGCAAAAGTTAGGCAATATAGACCAGTGTTTTACATATGCTGGTCTCTTCACTGTTACGGTGTACAGGGCACCTTTATGTCTAGAAAACCTTGGTGCCAGCCAGCACCTCAGAAACTCATTTCCAGGGTGGAAAAGGGAAGGTTTTGCCCTGAGAAGCACCACGTTACTCTGTGGTTTTCTTTTCACTTATAGCAACAAAGCAGACTTCAAAGTTTTGACTATATTTGGCGGGGGGAAGGGGTTGTGTGGGGAGGACCAGAGGCAAGGCTGGATAGGGCAAATATCAAGGTTGGCTCACCCCTGGGTACAGACAGGAGTGAGTGGATTGAGCAATTCTACAGAGGCACATGTGCAAGTGCTCAGTAAAAGGTTTACTGCCAGGTAATGCCCAGGGGTAAAAGGAAACACCAGCAGAAGTCAGTGAGCTGAAATAGCCTTACCATAACCATGATTCTCAGCTAAATGGGGTCTTTTCTGTCCCTACCTTGCAGCTGGAATACCTTGTGCTAGCTTTATCACACTTCCCTCGGGTTTAGTGGTTCAGTTTAAGGTTTCATGAACTCTCTTCATTGCTGTTGCAGTGTTGCAGGGAACACTGCTTTTGCTCTGATATTGCATGTTTGGAGCTGATCCATCAGGCTCGGTGTGGGAGGCAGAAGGGAGCTCCTCATCTTGTGCTGATTGGAGTGTGGAGAAGTGCTTCCGCACGTCTGCTTGGGAGGCAAATAGAGGCACCCTGTCTGCTCCCAGGAAACCAGGTCTGGAGGTTTGGACTTGGGCTTGACCTCGCAGCTTGAGGGGTGCCATTTCATCCCTGGGGTATTTCACCAGGATAGGTTTGTGTTTCCTCCTCTGTTTGCACCCACCAGGAGCATGGGTGGGATTTCAGTGGGGGCTGCCATGTCCTTTGCCTGAGGTGTTTCAAGGCTGAAGGAGTGAGAGAAGCATCCTGATTCAGATGTCATCAACTCAGATGTCTGGACCTCCGCATGCAGTGTGGGAGCACCCTTGACCACTCTTACTGTGAGCATCAAGGACCCCACACTCCTGCCCCTAAGCCAGCAGGAAACCCCTTCTGTGGCCCATGGCTCCACTTCCTGGCATCTGTGCATGGCCATGAGGAGGAAGGGTCCTCCATCCTCACCACGGCTTTCACCTACCACAGGTACACCTTGGCACTGGCAACATGCACTGCCTTCATATCAAGGTTTCCAAAGTCCTGTTTTTACAAGGGTGCTTAAGAGGGAGCTGCACTTCTCCTGCCCTGACATACCACATGGTGCTTTAAATGGCAAAATTTCTTCCACTATCGCTTCTCTGGCCTCATGACCAAATATTTGTTTCTTCCCTGGGGTCTTAGCAGTTTAGGTGCTCACAAAACCCTTGGGGCACAGCATTTTAGCCTCCCCTACTTGGTTGTATTGCAACTCTTCAGCTCTCACAAGCACCCTCACCTACAGCAGTGAGGGCGGTTAGGATTGCACTTTGAGCCAGGGACAAAAGATACAGATACAAACCCCCCTGCTCCTCATGGAGAGCAGTGAATGAAAGCACCTCTTGAAGCATGTTTGATGCATCTCACAGGAGCTGCTGTCTGAACTATGGGGGGAAAAGAGGTGTCATTAGAAAGTCATCTACAGACAAGAGAGACTTTGGGGAAACAAAACCCAAATCTGTGTGTTTCCACACAGATGGAAACATCCAAGGAGCAAAGCAGGGGTGACTGGAAGGCCTGGCTGGATATCCAAGCAGCAACAAACAGATGTGCGAGATGGGGGGAAGGAAGAACATGCCTGAAACAAATTAGAGAGGAACAAGTTACTGACAGTAACTTTTAAGAGCAGCAGGGCCAAAACACACACTGGTGGTGCTGAGTCACAACAGCAGGAGTAAGAATGAAAGGAAATTCCTGCAGCAAGATGTCACGGTGTTGAGAGGCTAAGGAATAAACCAGCAGAGGAAATCAGTGCCTAAACAGACAAAGATGCCTCCAGCCTAAAAATACACAGCTGGGGGGCTGCATTATAAGGTAAGGCTATGGAGTCCCAAAGGATGGGGCAGATCAGTGTGGGTGAGTATCTCAGGACATGAAGTAAGGGGCCTCAAAAAAAAAACCCTCCCAAAATAAAACAAGCTTGGAACGAAAAGCAAATCCCTAGGGGAGGTACAGCATGGAATGGGATGTGCTGGATGTCACAAGAGTCGGGTCTTCAAAGGCACATTTATAGAGGACAAAACTACAGAGTGATCAGATACAGGATGAGGAACTGCTTTCCTTCTTGGAGTCTCTTCTGTATGACAGAAGTGGCTGAAGCCACTGTTCACCAGTTCAGGTATCGCTGCTTCAGTCTGTAGTTACCTCGATTACTTTTTCCCACTTCCCTACTGGCATCTCTGGTTCAGGTTTGTTTGTACTTGGGCTGCAAGGTGAGAGGGTTCAGAGCCTGCTGCATTGTTCTGTAACAAATCACTGCAAGCAAGTGATGCACAAACCACATCCTACAACACAAAGAAGCTCCAAGCATCTGAGAGAGAACCAGAAACCCCTTGCAATTATTGCATTTTATTATAACTTAACATAACATCTCTTTCCAGGTACCATCACAGTCTTGTATCTTCTCTTTTTGTTTTCTCTACACAGCTACTTCTGCTGCAACACCCCTCACCCCCTACTTTTGCTGGGTTTATGGTACCCAATGGACAAACTCCACGGATTTTGCTGAATGGTAATATTTTACTCAGTTCTGCTGCTTGTATTCCCAGGCAGGTCCCACCTGATGGTCAGTCTCCTCCCTGGAGTACAGTGGAGCTGTTTCACATCTGACAGTCCCTGTTCCAGCACTGGGTTGCATCCCTCTCACCTTGCCTGCCTGCCCAGCTTCCCAGTCATATTTTTTTAACCCCTTGGCCTATTGCACTGACTCCTGAGGCAGAAATCACATCCAAAGAGATGCTCTGTGCCTATGAGCAATGAGTATTTCCTCCATTTTGCAGGCAAGTACATGGGAGCAGAACAGCACAAAAGCGACTGGCAAATCCTCCTTGGTGCTAGCTCCCCCGGCTGTGCCCATCTCCCAGCCACCCTGCGGCTGGTTTTGTCCCCATCCCACTCACCTCATTTCTTCCACATGGCCCCAGCAGTGAGTTGGGGGCACGGCCATCACTGTGCCCTCTTGTGTCATCTCCCCCAAAGAGTGACAGCAGCAGGAGAATCTGAGGTAGGAGGTGGTGGGTGCAGGACCCTAGGTGGGACCCGGCCATGGGAGAGATGCTCGTGTGGGGGCTGCTAACAACTTCCATTCATTGTATGCTGGGCACAGCTCCTTAGCACATACTGGCTTTTTTATTCCTCAAGAGCCACACAGGCTTATCCTAAGCATGTCCTGGGTTGGCCTCAAGGGCTGGGGTGATGCAAGGTGGGATGGGGCTCCACAGTGCTCTGTAGCAACACAGCAACTCTCACATGGGTGTAAATGTGGGAGGAAGATGCAGAGATAGAACTTTATTTTTGCAAAATTCCCTGTGGCACAAGGAAGCGGGAGGTCCGTGGGCAGTGCCAGGACCGGGAATGGCGGGTTGGATGGGGAGGATATAAACCAGGGAGCCTCAGATCTGGGTGCGGAAGCACAGGTCAGTGTCAGACATCTTCTGTGCATAGTCCTGGTCGAAGCGCTCGTTCTGGGCCACAGTGAAGTGGTTCTTCCAGTCTCCAGTGATGCCTGAGGGCAAGGGAGATGGGGCTCAGTGGAGTCCATGGGGAACAACGTGCTGGGAGCCCCCCCTGGCCACTCACCTTTGCGCATGAAGGGGGAGGTGCTGTGGTCCATGACCTCAGAGGGCACCATGCTGTAGTTGGTGGAGGGGTTGTCCCGCATGGTCTCGAAGGAGGTGTGTCGGGTGATGGTGTCCAGGGCCACCTCTGGAAGCTCCTGTCCCAGGAACTGGGCCACCTTGGCAACCTCCCGGCGGAGATCCTGTGGGAAACAGGTCAGTGCTCACCCCTGCTGCCACCCCCCAGGCTCCTCACACCATCAACCACAGCCCCTCACCTCCTTCAAGTCCTCATAGAAGAGGTAGAGGATGGGGTGATCCTTCCTCCGCTCCCAGTAGCCCTTGACGTGGTTGTACCAGGAGCCGTATGCCACTGTGTGGAGAGAGCAGCCAGAAGGTGTCAGTGGGTGACATTGCTCTGAGGGGCCTCCACATGCACCCATGGGTGCCTTGTCCCACCTCTGCCGGCCATGAACTCCTCCAGGTACTGGGCCCATGTCCCAGGGTGCGGGTGTAACTTGTTCATCAGGTCAAAGTGGTAGAAGGAGACAGCCACGTCCTTGGCATTGCGTGCCACGTAGATCATCTGCAGAGAGCTTGGTGACACGTGGGGACTTGCAAGGTCCTGGCAGGGCAGATCCCCTTTTATCTCTGCTTGTCCCTGTAGGTGTGTTCCCTCCAGACTGTTACCTTGCAGTGGTTTTCCCAGAAGGATTTGGGCAAGATATGAGCTGGGATGTGGGTCTTGATGATGCGAGGTGGTGCCATGGCCTCCAGCTGCTCCGTGCCTGCAAAGGAGGTTTGCCCCAGGAGCACTCCCACCACCAGTGGGGTCTTCCCCCTTCAACCAAGCCTGGCCCACATCTGGCATCCCCTGCCACCCCTGGCCACCCCACTACCTGACTCCATCCTTCCAGGGGCGGCGAACTCCAGCATGGGCACCCGGTTGCTGATGACATCCTGCTTGCACTTTTTGGGGTCACAGCCTTTCAGGATCATGTCCACAATCTCACTGACCCAGGTGGTGCCTGGTGAGGAAAGGTCAGGCATGTGGCTGACACCATTCCCACTGGAGCCCCATCTTGAGCACCAGAGGGGCCCCATCTCACTGGCATCCCCCCACATCCCAGCTCAGGGGGCTGCAGGCCAGTGCCTTCTCTCCCAGCCCAGCTCCTCTCTGGTGCTCAGGGATGCTCACCAGATTTGGGAAAGCTGACCACCATGATGTCCTTGGGGTGGCTCTGGAAGACGTCAACCTTGTCCCAGTTGTGGGTGAAGGCGCTGACCATGGGGATGCCATGCACCATGCGCCAGGGCTGCCGAATGTGGGTGTCTGGGTCGGCCATCCTGCTGGGGACAGGGATGCAGCGGGGAGCTGGCCGGCAGTGGAGAGCATCACGGGACGAGGACGGCCCCCAGTCCCTTGCCCCGCCATCCCAGCCATGGGAAGGGAAACATCCCTGGAGGTGGCACCTGCCTCCCGCAGAGGTCTGGGGGGCAGTGGGCAGTGCAGAGAGCATGGAAGGGCACGGCCAGCCCCGGGGGCTCAAGTCAGCAAAGACAGTGGGCAGCTGCCCGTACCGTGATGAAAAAGCTCGCAGGGGCTTTGCTCGCCGCAGTTTCACGCTGCTTTCTGCTCCCTCCCCGCAGCTTTCTTTCCCCAGCTCCCTATTACACAGCAGCAGGGGGAAGCCCGGCTCGGAGGCTCCGTGGGGGTTTGAAGGAGATGGGAACGGGGAGCAGGGCTGACAGGGGCCTCGCCGGGAATCCTCCCCATCGCCGGCCGTCCCCGCTGTGTGCTCCCTGCAGAGCAGCTCTGTGGCTGGCCTCCGTCTTCAAGGGGACACCAAGCCCATACGAGCCCCTCATCCCGCTCGCCGCTCAGGCCAGGCTGGGACACCCCAAAGCGGTGACCGCGGCCAGGGTGTCCCCGTTACCTGCCTTTTCTCCGGGCGCTCCGGCGGGGGGGAGGCGAAGCTTCGCTCCGAGCCTGGCGGGGCCGGATCTGTTATTCTCCCTTCCCTGTGTGGAAGATGGAGGCGCGGGGAGGCGCCTGGGGCTGCGGGAGGCGGGGGGCATCGTTAGAGAAGGGGCGCGGAGACAGCCGGTCCCGGCGCTGCGGAGAGGGGAGTGCAGGGAGCAGAGAGCGGGGATAGGGACGCAGCCCCGCTGGGGATGGTGCCAGGAGCCTGCGATGAGCTGCGCCGGGCTCAGTTCCCACTCCTCCCCCAGCTAAACACACAGCTTCCCCCCCACCCGCAGAGGCAAATCCCAACCCAGGTCCCAGGGGATTAAACCTCACCCTGTTCCGATCCGGGGATCAGCCCCTGGACGTGTCCAGCTCCTTGCACTGGGGCCCGGCTCTCGAGCAGGGTTAGGCTCTGGTCACACACCACCCCTTCAAGGTACTCAAGGTCCAAAGTTTGCAGAGTTGCAGTGCACTGGTGCAGCTGATATGGGGATATATGTTGATATATGGGAAAGTGGTTTAAAGGTCCAAACTTAAACAGGAGAGGTTTAGATTGGGTATAAGGAAGAAATTCTTTCCTGTTAGGGTGGTGAGGCACTGGATTGGGTTGCCCAAGGAAGTTGTGAGTGCTCCATCCCTTGCAGTGTTCAAGGCCAGGTTGGACTAAGCCTTGCGTGACATGGTTTAGTGTGAGGTGTCCCTGCTTATGGCAGGGGGGTTGGAATTAGATGATCTTAANGGCAAAGCTGGGAGCTGGGGAAGCACAGAGATCCCCATTGGCATTGAAGTAAATACATGGAGAGGGTTTACTCGTATGGGAGAGCGCCCTTCATAGCTCTGCTGCTGTTTAGGAGTCAGATCCAGATTGAATCTCTTTGACAATGAAAACAGCCCCATCAGACTGCCTTGCCAAGAAACTACTGTCTTGGAAACTCAGACTGGAAGTGGGGCATAACTAGGGAATTTGAGGTTCCAAAACAAAGCCGTGTTCCCAGTGGGATGGGACTGTATTTCTCCAGCCACCCCCAAGCAAGGGCTCAGTGCAGCCGGGCTGGAGGCTGGGTTCCGCAGCTGGCAAGGGCAGCGATCCTGCTGAGCACACATTGTGTGGCAGGGAGGCGTTTCCCTTCGCCTTTGCTCTGCAAACCACAGGGTGAGCCCCACCACCGCCCGCTCTGTCAAGACACCTCTCACAATCCCCAGGCACTAAAGCTCCTGAGCACACAAGAGCCGCTGTTGGCTAAAATCCACTGCATGTGCCCACCTGATCGGAAGGAGCTGCTGCTGCGATTCAATCCCAGCTGCTGGATTGAATCCAGGGATTCAGGGCACTCAGCCTCACCACGTTTCCCTGCTGGCAATTACTCACCCTCCAGTTACTCCAATTTACTGCCATGGGAAAGGAGAATTGGTGCAAGGATGCTCCACCTGGACCTGCCCTCCCTGCAGGAGGGGTAGTGGGGTGGGGAGAAGCACAGCCCCACCAGGAAAAGGGATGAGCTCCCTGTGCCTCCATCTGGAAGAGGACATGGGAGCCTACCATTGTTCCCAGTAATGCTGAGCTATTCTGTGCCACAGTGAAGTGGTTATTCCAGTTCCCGAAGATACCTGCAGGCAAGAAAGTGAGTGGGGCAAATCCTGACACCCCTGAAATATGTGTAGCTGTGGATGAGGGCAGCAGTGTAGCTCAGGGACACACCTCTCAAGCCCTACACCACTGGTTAAAACCCACCTTTCCAGAGGAAAGGTGAGAGGCTTTGGTCCATAAGGGCAGTGCACATGGCCTCATAGTTGGCAGCAGGGTTCTTCCTCATATGCCCAAAGGACATGTGGTAGAGGATCCTCGCCACCATCCCCTTCACCACCTCCTTGCTCTGAAACCACAGGATCTCCTGCACCTCCCATCATGGGTCCTGTTAGGCAGCTGATATGGGGAGGCTGCCAAAAAGGCTGGAGGTGGGGGTGCAACCAGGGTGCCTTCCTCTCCATCCCACCCTCATCTTCATGTCCTCACAGAAGAGGGAGAGGAGCTGCTTTTTCTGCTTCTTCTCCCACTATCCTCACACGTGCTTATGCCAGGACCCATAGGCTACTGTGGGAAGTGGTCAAGAGGTTCAGCCTCCATCTTTGCCAGCCATGAATTTCTCCAGGAACTCTCCCAGTATGCCATGCTCAGGAGCATCTTGGACATCTGGTAGAAGCTGTAGGAAATGAGAACATCCTTGGGGGTTGTAGGCCATGTAGATGAGAGCTGAGGGATGTGTGATGCAGAGCAGTGCTTCTCCTTGCCACTCACACAGAGAGGTAAGCAGCACCCATGGCATTCTCTTGCAGTACTTGAAGGAGGCCAGGAGCAGCTGGACTCGGAGTTGGGTCTTCACTACCTAAGGGGAAGCAGCTCAGTGTTCATGTGACGGGGAGCTTAGTGCTGGATCCCCAGCACCCGGCTCAGCGCCATTGCCACCCGGAGGTGTTGCCGGTGCCCCAGGACAGCTGTGACGCAGGGGCCACATCCCTGCCGCCGGCAGTCCCTGTACCCTGTACCCGGCACCTCCGCTCCTCCCCAAGCGGCAGCGGGTATGTCGTGGTTTAAGCGCAGCCGGTAACGCTGAACCCAGGACAGGGTAAGAAAAGCCTCCTCTGCCGAGGGCACGGCGGGCCGGTAGCAGGTTTAACGGGACGGCAGCCGAGGCGGGGGGGGTTGGGGCGGGCACCCCCGCGGAGGCACCGAGAGGAGCGGCCGCCTCTATGCTTTACCCTCCCACAGCGCCAGGCGGCGCCACGGCAAGGAACGGAGCGCCGGGTGCGGCCAGCGGGGCCGAGCGGACACCGGCGCCCCGGGCGTGCTGTGTGCCGGGAGCGGGGATCCGCTGTGCCCCGGGATCCGGGACGGGAGAACGGGGAAAACCAGGGAAAACTGCAGGAACCCGAGGCGGTTCCTTCCTTCTCCCCATCTCACTGGATCCGGTGCGGGAGCGGGGCTCCGGCCACTGCCCGCTCGGTGCTGCCTGGAGCTCCGGCCCGTGCCGTTCTGCAGGCAGATGGGAGGTGTCGGCGCGGCTGCCGATTCCCACCACGGGATCAGCCGCAGCTCCATCAAGCCAGCGGCTCCCGGTCCTGGCTCCCAGCCGTATCCACTGGGGGAGAGGAGGACCCTGCGGGGCTGTCGGTGACCACTCCTGCCACCGGGCTTCCTTTTCCCCGTGCAGGTACCGACTGGTTTCTTCTGCCCGGCAAGGGAAGTCACACATAGGCTAACAGAGAGGGGAGAACAGCGGGTGTGTGCATACGTTATTTGTAAGAGAAAACTGATCTCCATCTCTGTTACTCCAGAACGGCTTCTGTCCCACCCCATGATCTAACACAGCCCCCTCCTCCCCATTACCTGCCTCTCACCTCACTTTATCTCTCCCAATACTCCCTTTTTTCCTCAAGAGTCCTCTGGAGAATGACAGATTCAGATCACTGCCTTCTGCATGCCTATTCTTCACACAAATAATTTGTTCCCCTTAGTAGCACATACAATTTAATAACCACATGTAGCTTTAAAAGCAGTTTATAGTTACAGGCAAGAACTAAATGTCCTTCCTTCTCACAGAATCTATATCATCGCAGACTTCTGTTTTACCCTGCGGTACTTCCTCAGTGTTGCATTTCAGTGCATTAACAGCAAATCACTCCTGAAATCAGAGAGGTCTGGGACAGGGTCAGAGTTATCAGGCTAAACTTCTCCTTCCTCCCAGGGCAGTACCCACTGAAGAGCCAGGACAGCACCGGGTCCCATCAGCACAGCCCCTGTGCTCCCAGTGCGACCTCTCAGAGGCTCGGAGCTGCTCCCATCCCAGCGCTTCTCGTTTGCTCCCGGTGGCAAAACGGCATCAGGGCGGAACAGCCATGGGCTTGGAAGAGTAACTGTGTGGAAAATGTAAACGGCAGCTTTGTGTGCCTGGCGCAACTCATAACAGCTTCCCTCCCACTTGCCTTTTCCCTGGGAAAGCCATCGGTGCAATTAGCTTAACATAAATGTTGTATAAACATTTGTTGTATAAAAGCTCCAATGTTTTTGTTTCCCCAGAGTTGTTCAAAACCTGCAAACAGACTAAATTAGGTCTCATGGTTAGAAAAACTCCTTTCTTAGAGTGGCCAGGTGTGTCTGGGTAGGTGATCCTGTGTGTTAACCTGTAGAAGCCTCACCTTTTCCACCACACAGGTCTTTGGTCATTCCCTAAGTAAGTGTGATGATTCTCACTATGCCTAGATGAAGAAGTATCTGTATTTAATTCTAGCAGAGAAAAAAACCTTTTCCTTGAAAGCAGAGCCGTGCAGCCTCAAACCATGTTCAGGAACCACCACTGTACCACTGTTTTTCCTTCCTGCCATCCCCATCCATTTGTACTTGCTGAAAGATAACTGCTGCCTCCTCCAGCAAAATCGGGGAGCTACAAGGTGCTTCATGTTGTGGAGACTTCACTGGCTTTGTTCTTTCATGTGTTATATGCAAACCTTATACAGAATCTATTTGTGCTACACAAGCAGGTCCAGTTCCAACTTCAGAGGGCCATTATACAGTCATGTTTCCTTTCTGTTATGACCAAACCATGAGTTTTCCTTCCATCTGAAACAGCCAATGGTAGGCTGAAGCAAAACTAAACAGAAAGACAGGAATGAATCACTCCCCTATTTAGAACAGGATGAGGGCTTAAAAAAACCCAACCAACCAACAACAAAACAAATAAACCACCAACCAACAAAGGTTAAAGCCCAGAAGGATATTTTTGGTAGTGACCTTCCCAATGCAGCTGCTCACATATAAATGTTTTCTAACAAACAAAAGCATCTTATGAACCAATGTGTGCATGTTAACCCATGAAGACTTGTGTGCTGACAGCAAGGTACCTTTGGCCATGCTGATTTAAGGTGAGTTTGGTTATTCTGCTTTGCTACAACTTCTGCAAAAAATCAGCAAGCCCTTCCCTAAAGTCCATCAGGGAGGTGATGGCATTGGAGTGGCTGGAATTGGAGAAATCCAGCAAAACCTGAGCAAAATACCTCCTCAGTGCTGCAGGCCTTAGTTTGGCACTCTCATAGCCCATTCTCTTGGCCAGGGAAAATAACTCCTGATGGTGCCTCTGCAGCCACTTGTTGCTGAGCAGGAGACTGGGTCTAGGAGGAAACTCTTGCTCTGAAGCGATGTAGTCCCACTGTTTTCTGCACAACTTGGTCTAATTTGCTTCTTATGGGAACAGCTACTTCATGACAATGGAAATGCTCTTAGCTCATCAGGCTGCATCCTGAGGCACCTTTTCTTGTGTTCTCATCTCTGAGTTTCTTGGGTTATTTTTAAAGTTATGCCACATTTACAGCAGAGATGTGTGCAGCGGCTTGAAGAACCTCCCAGAAAACCAGCTTAAGAACCACCATTAAGCTTGTCCACTGTTTCATTTTGTGCCCTCCTGTGTGACTTACTGGTGTGAATCATATCAAATGCCTGCTTAACTAGGTTTGCTTGTTGTTTTCTTGGAGAACCTTTCCCTCTACTGGCAGCATTGGTGGTGAGCACCAGGAGAAGGATGCCAGATGAGGGTGCCCTATGAGCCTGTTGGTGGTCAAAGTGTCCCCTGCTGCACATGTGAGCAGGAACTCGTGCCAGCTCTTCTCAAAGCCACCGCATTTGTATGCGTATTCATGGGCTTCTGTTTCCTCTGTTAATAGTAGAACTTTTACAGGAGCACAGAGAGGAGGCTGCTCTCCAGCATGTGATTTAAATGCTGCCTGACCTTGCATTTACCCACTATGGCTTTCAAGTCAAGTATCTCATATATCTTCAAAAGCCCTGTTTTGGCTTCCCACCTCCCCCCACTTGATCTTTTGCAATTTCTGGCTACTCTTGTTGCCTATTCCTCTATGCAACCAGCTCATATTGATCACTCTCATGGAAAAAATGCAAGCAGTAGAAAGTTTAGCAAGAGTCCTACCAACGTTTTCCTACAGCTGGCGAAAGAAGCACAGCTTACACCACCACGGCTTTGCTCACTGCAAATTTTAACTCTGCAAAATAAACCACTCTAGTCCATGTCCAATACCTCCCATGCAGCCAAGGGGTGAGGAGGAAGGCTGACATAATGGTGAGGTGGATCCAAGCTGCTCACTGCTGTATGAAGAGGCAGGTGCACAACTTGAGCTCATGTTCTGTGCTTACAGCCAGTTCCAGCTGCCCCTGCCAGCCAGAGCTGCACACAGCCCCTCCTTAGCAGTAGCAAGGACAACCTTACAGGATGATTTTTGGCCACCCTCTTTTCCAAGCACTCCTCTAACTAATGAACTGTGACTGTTCTGAAGAGTTGCTGGGGAAAAAGTCTTCTGATCCAGAGCCAGAAGACAGAGCCTGACCACCTGGCTGGCCTTCCCCCTCCCAAGCAAGATAATGAGTGCCCTCTGTTTAACAAAAACACTTGGCATTTAACCCCCACAAACCACAAACGATACCTTTGCACCTGAAGGGAGTAAAAGCGTTTCAACTCCCCATATGCTACAAGTCTTTTGTTAAAAGTGCCTTCAATTTTAGGTATTGTAATTAATTTCTGGTGGCCCATGGAAGGTATCTCTCCTGAACCACCAAGCTCAGACCATGGCCAGAGCTACCATCCACTCCAGCTACTCTTAAGATAACTGAAGACTCACAAAAGATGCAACCCTGATGGTTTCTCCAAACAAAACCCATCTTGGGTTCAGACAAAGTTGTGTCCCCTACAACCACAGGTACATCAAATACCTTCTGAACACATCAGTTTACCTAAAATAAGGCCCCAGATTTGTATCCTTCATACTGTCTGTGTTGAACAGATCTTAAAACACACACAACTAAAAGCTTAAGGGACATATTTCTGCTTAAAGGCACTTTTCTGACACCCTGATCTGTGCAAACATCTTCTCTTTCAGGTAGTGCTCAGGAGGAGGAGGCAGTGAAACAGCAACCCTGCAACAGTGTCCCCCAGTTGTGCTGTGAACAGACAGCTCAGGTACCCCAAGGAAGAGGGACTGCTCACCAACACCATCTCAACAAAAGTTCTTCTCTTTCTACAGCTGCAACCTCCCATGGCTCAAGGACAGCCCAAGCCCCTTTGGCTACTGAGCTGGACCAATTCAGAAAGTATAGTCCAGATGAGACCACCTCACCAAAACCCCTTTGCTTTCCTTCTTTCAATCCAGAAAGACATTTGTTTAAACAAAAGCAATGATTTGGAACAGCAGCCCCATACTTCTGGAATTGTTAACATTTTTATTAGGTAAAATATAAAGTAACCAGAGAAACAAAAGAGGAATGAGAAAGTTTATACCCAACTCCTGGTCAGTGCTCCTTCTCAGGGACTCCTGGCCCCTGCTACAGTTAACGTCATGTTGGAACCACAGTCTGTCCTGTCCATGCCTTGAGGTCCTTGAGGAGCTCTTTGTCTCCTTACCTACAGCTCCTCCAGTTTCAACCAATTTTAGAGCAAGCCATGTTCCGAAGTGAGGAGATACCTGCTTTACAGCCTGCCAGATCCTGGCATGGGGGTGAGAAGGGGGAAGATGGACCAACACAACAGGTATTGTCCTGCCAGATTGACTTTGTGAAGGCTGCTGTTGTGCTGCCCCATTTCAATTAATTACATGTGCTCTGTATGTGTACTCCTTGGAAAGCTTGAGTATTGCATTCACTAGCTCTCCTACTACCTCTTTCTGTTATTTCATTTTATTTTGGCAGAAGCCAAGCAGTCATACTCTGAAGGAGAATGTGCTCCCAGTTTACGTCCAACAACTGAGTCCCTAGGGATCTAGCCCTTCTCCTGTAAGATGGTTAATTGGTTTGACCCCAGGATTTAATACATACCGCCACTTCACTCCAGTACCGGTCCTTTTTCCATGTCTGTGCCCTTTGTACCTCAACATAACTGCCACAACAACCCCCTTCCTCCCACCTACTGTGCTACGTCCTGGTGCGCTTGTTCCTTAGACTCCTAGGACTTGTGCAGGAGCACACAAGTAATCCTACTAGGTTTCTTTGTAGTCTGCTGGCAATATATACCAACAGTTTGTCCAGAAAGCCCCTGCCACCCCTGGCCAGCCAGCCACCCTGCTCTGGTATTGTGCTTTCTATGTGGCTGTCGGCCTCCCTTTGTCACAAAAGTGCTGCCAATCAACCTTCTGATCTCCCCGACTTTATCCAGATAAGATAAGGAAAAGAGCTGGTTCAAAGGTCCACATTTTTATTTTCTCATTTGGCATCTTCTCAGCTCACAGGAGAGCTCTGCATTTTTCAGTGAAACTCCTCTTGTAAATATTTGTATTTATATCCATAGACATACACATATATCCATAAAACATAGCTGTGTGGGTGTTAGTAACTTACTAGCATGCACCAAACATGACCTGTCATCCTGGGCAGGATCAGGGGTGCTTCTTCTCCCCATCCTGTCATACAGGGATGTCCCATGCCAGGCTCACTGTGTGGGGAAGGTGCATCAGCAACACGTGTCAGACCAGGAGCTGCCTCAGTTCCTCAGTGACTGACTATCCCAGTCATCTTTCTTCAAACCAGCTGCACTATTTGTGCTCCCTTGACTTGCCATGAGGCTGCCTCTGATGGACAGGAGCACCCCAGAATTCTTACTCCCACCCCAAAAGCTGAGCTGAAAGCCCTCCCCATCTCTCTTTGGTGAAACAAGGCAGGCTGGGCTTTTGATCATCAAAGTCTTCCCCTTTGGAAGGAGGAGGAGCCGTCTAGTCATGGGTTCATTGATTCCTTGCCCAGCAGGAATGTTTGCTTGGGCACAGCCAAGCCGCACCTCTGATGACTGTAACAGGCAGCGCTCTCTCTCTTTTGATATACTATCAGCTGGGTTTATCAGAGTATCAACAGCCACCGCATTCAAGGACTCGTCCCTCTGGTCAGCTCTCCCTGCAGAGCAAACGGGCTGTGTGGGAGCTGAGCTCACCTCTTATTTCAAGGAATCTTAACAGCAGGTTTTAAACTGCTTATTTACCTTTTTGGTCTGTGCAGGAAGTCTGAGCTAAAAAAAAAGGACAGAAGTATAATTACTTTGGCACGCCTGCATTCCTGCTCCAGGCTCAGGCGGAGAGAGACTCTTTCTTGTCGGAGCCAGGAAGAGGAGCTGATCCCTGGAGATCATTGCCTCAAACGTGTGTAACTGAAACCTGCAGCCATGCTGAAACAGATACTATCGGAAATGTACATTGATCCTGACCTGCTGGCAGAACTCAGTGAGGAGCAGAAGCAGATCCTCTTCTTCAAGATGCGGCAGGAACAGATCAGACGGTGGGAAGAAAGAGAAGCTGCTATGGACAAGGCTTCGGCAAAGAAACCACTGCCGAGAAAAGGTAAGTCTTTGCCTGTCAGCTGCTTCTCCATCTGGCACAGATCTGGCCAAGTCAATTCCTCCCTAGAAATTAGGACATAATTTCCTTAGAGGAATTTCTTCCCTCAGGGACATATAGTAGTGGTATTTCCAAACTGTAACAAGTTGGGTTTACAACTGCAATGGGCTAGTTTTGACCAGGCAAGCAATGGTGTTAAGTCCCTGGCCCAGACACTCTGTCCTTGAGCAAATTGCTCAACAACTCTAGCTGGAAAGACAGAACTTACTTGTCCCCAGGAGGTGAATCTCATTAAGTGTCCCACTAAATGGGGCCTCTAAATCTGCCCATTAAATAACCATGGACTTGAACGCCTGTCCTGGGGCACTAGATCTGCAAGGGGGTTCCCACTGTGCCTTTAGACCTGAAGTCCCTTTGCCAGTGTGCCGGCTCCTGGGAAGATAGCACCCTTCTCTCTGAAGTATGCTCTGTTTGCAGGTAGGTCACCCTCACACAGTCTGGGGAGGATGGTGGTGAGTCTTCTCTGCCCCCAGACTCAGAATTGCCTCCTTCACTGACCTGGCTTCTTTACGGTGAAACAAAATGGGAGACATGTGCTGTCTCCCAGCCCCGCTTTCCCAAGCTGCAGATGCTTTTGGAAAGGCTCTGCCATCAGCAGCAGCCAGGAGGGCACAGCAGGCAGGATACACACCCTGCACAGAGGCACCAAACAGCGTTTGCCAAAGAGCTACTTTTTTTTCCAGCCAACGGGAAGTCGGTGACATGGAAGCTTGGTGCTGACAACGATGTCTGGGTCTGGGTGATGGGTGAGCATCCCTCAGATAAATCATATGCTGCCATCTGTGAAGAGATCCAGGCACAAAGGGCAAAGCGGATGGTGAGAGAGCAAACCAAGGAGGGCAGGTAAGCACCCTTCAGCCAGAGGACTCTGTGAGCAGACATGGAGGAGAAGGCATTTCTAAGGACCCAGAGGCTGGAGGCCCCTTCTCTGTAGGGGCTGTGGCTACCACTGTTGCACTCAACTTGCAGGCAAAAGGCAGAGGCAAAGGCTGGCTGTATGTACACACAGTGCTTGCAGAGCCCAGACCCACCCTGAGGCTTGACCTGGCTCATTGAGCTTCCTGTGATACGGCTCTTACACGGTACCCTGTGCAGACCACAGGAAATGCTAACTCTATTATTACAGCACATGATGAGTTTGGATTGCCACTGATTAACCAGGGGGTGCCCATGCACAGCAGGACAACAGTTACTCACCACAAGTCATTAATTTAATTATTCCACCTACCTGATTTGGAGCTATGATAGCTGCCTGCACACACTGCTTCATTGCAGCACTGCTCTGCCCATGTGCAGCTTCCTCACAAGATGCCCAGTGGCTCCCTTAGGTTCTGAAGTCTTCTCTCACTCTTGCATTTCAGAGAGACTGACTCTTCTGTAACACAGTCTTTACATCTACAACCAGGAGTCCTAGGTGAGACAGATCTTCATGGGAATAAGAAAAGCACTGTGGAGGAAAAGAAGGAATGTGGGAGAAAAATAACTGCTGCTACAGCAGGGAAAAGCCAGGAGATCACAAAGGTAGTTTCCCCCCTTTTTTCCATAACCATCACAAACATGTGCTTTGAGATCTAGGACACAAAGCAAATCCTGGCTGCTGCAAATAGTAATTTGAAGAAGAAAAGAAGCCAGCTGTTAAAGCTTTTCTTCTGTAGTCAGAGAAGAAGCCATGCTGTTATATCCTTCCTTAGGACTAGGGAGGTTCAAGTGCCGTCAGTTACTCTGGATTCATTTGCTTCCATTCTCCATGGGTAAAACAAAGGTTGCAGTACTTTTCCTCCTGCTCTGTGGCAGTTTTGGATGGCTTTGAGGCAAGACTAGGGATGGTATTCCAGGATCTGTATGTGCAAGGCCACAGCTCTGAAACAAATCATCTACTTGTATAAAACCAGATGATGATAATTTTACCAGCATACTCTGACATGCATATTTTAGGTTCTTCTTTTTCTTTTGTCTTCCAAAATAGTTAAACAATAGCTTATGATATTGACAGCACAGGACGACTCCAAATGCAATAACTGCAGTGTCTGTTTTGCTGTGGTGCTTCACTACAGAAATACTTTTCTTCAATAATAAATATACCTATACTTTTTAACTGGCTACAAAAAGCCCTTTGCAGAGAACTGAGAAAAAGATGAGCTGAATTGACAATCCATGCAACCAAAGCTGAACAGAAGGAACAGAACCCCCTGACAATTCAAAGGGAGAAGCCCAGTATCATTCAGCGGTGCTTTCATTCAGCCTTTTGCTGCTAACATGTATGAGTGTATGTTCTTTTATTACACAGCCACTCCATATTTCAGTGTAAAAAGCACGATAACTGAAGGTTAGGTTTTGGCAATGTGCCTCTCCTGCTGCTCTCCCAAAATACTGAAGTGTATTTGGAATGGCTGTCTCCCTTATGAAGAGCCTCTGACTCACACGGGGTTTTCTTAGCACTGTTTGCTGAAGTTGAGCAACTATGTGGGAGATTTTTTTCCTTTCAAAGGAAGCTGTTAGTCACAGCTAATAAAGAAAAACCAAAACCAAAACCCCCCCAAAATTCCCACAATCACCCCCCAAAAATTTAACCACCTTTCAAAGTCTTGCACATGGAAATAGAGGGGCGTTACATATTTTACTTCTGGTTTCTGTCAGGTTTCTGGGACATCATTGTTATTAGAAGCAGAGATCCAGACGAAAGATCCCTGTTGCATTTTTTAGGCCGGGGAGGGATTATTTCTTACTTCTCTTTGTCTGCTGCAAGGGAAGGGGGACTAATCTAAGAAAGCAAGCTGCTTCATGCACATTTGAAGTTCCTAGTTTCCTGTCAAGGGAAGGGAAATTGGAAAGCCAAGTTTATATTAAATATCAGCTAAGAGGGTGATGGGGATAAAAAAAAGTGTGTCCTTGTTAAGCAGTGTAGTACAGTTAACTCGCTACTCACTGTGCCATGGAACACAGTCTGGGTCCAGTGGGGAAGGGGTAGGGAGGGGGGTGTTGCTCAAAGACAAGTCTAACTGTTTGTCTTCCAAGGCAGGTCTCAGCTAGCGGCTGCTGCCAGGGTAGCTAGACTGGTTTGCAGGGAAGAGTAATCACAAGACATGCAGGTAGCTGGGTCAGTTTGACGAGCAGGGCTTTGTAGCGCCTCAGACACAGCAGCAAACGAGAACAGGCAGGTAAAGCTGCGGATGGCAGGTTCAGTTAAGGCTTGCTTTAGAGGGAGGGAGGGAGGGAAAGGGCTGCTCCCTGGGAGCACCTGGGAGAATTGTTTAGCAAATCCAGGCTTATGACAATCTTGACACCCCTCAGTTCTCCTCTTGTGGCATATTAGGCCTAATATGATGAAACAAATCAGTGCTTGTTAGAGAAGGCTGGAGAAATTTATTAACATAAATGTCATGTTGCTGCTTCTGCATTAAATACCTATTGCTCAATGAAAGAGAAATAGTCCTAATGTCACATTTATTCCCCACCATTCTTTTCCTCTGCCCAGAGGGAAACCAGAGATATTCACCAGATGCTGGCAGCCTGTCACATGAGAAAATGTGGCTTCCAACAGGTAAGTGGCAATGTAGGATGATTTTAACACACTGAGCAGGGCTCAGACTTTATCCTAGAGTCCCAGTCAGCCTCAGAGTTCCAGTCAGACTCACCTGACCCAGGAATGTCCTCACCAGTTGTTGGACCAGTTTTATCCATCATTTCCATGCTCTTCATATATGGTGTGAGGATTTCGAGACGAAATCTGTCAGGCCAGGCTGTCAGTCTAGGGAGCAGTACAGGGAGATGATTTCTGGTAGACAGTTTTCCCTTACTTCCTCTGTTGTCACCTGCAGTAAAGACATAGTGTGTTGTTGAAATCAGAGGGATTCACAATAAGAAATGGAGTTGCCAGTATCTCAAGGCTAGCTAAAAAGCAAGGTTCAAACTACCTTCTGGCAAACCTGAACATACTGTTTCTTTCATAGATGGCAGAAGCACAGAGGATAAAGCCAGGAGAAGAAACCACAGCCCCCCAGGAGGCAATACTACAGAGCCACCCCAGCTCAGAGAGCCAGAGGACACTGCAGAAACTGGATGAGAATGAGCCTGAATGGCAAGAATCCTGTAAGATCTTAAATGGGGCTTGAGAAATCCTAGGATTCTGTGGGATCATCTCAATCTTTCTCCTCACACACTGGAACTGAATAATTGGTTAGTGGGTGTACTGGTGAGAAATACAGTGCTGCATAATCAGAAATATGTCACAGCACTGAGTCCTCACATCACTGGGACTAGAGCTGGGCAGGGAATGGAAAATGTTCCTACAGATACTATATTAAAACAAGCAACAAATAGAAATCACATGAATATAGCCACGCTAATTAAACTAGAAGCTGGCTTTTTGTAGGTCTCTGCAGTAACCATTGCTCTCAAGGACAAGGATAATGGGTGACAGGGACTGACTAAAAAGGGTTTTCCGTGCTTGACATCCAAGGATGATCCCACCTAAACAGGTCCCTGCTGCCCTGTGTCATGTAGTGACCCCGAAAAGATACAAAGGAAAATGGCAAACACATACTTTCCCGGATGAAACTTGCGGTAGTATCCATCCATCCATCGCTGCTGTCAGATACTTCCGGAAGGAGAACCTGGGGCATTTTTGTCCCCTTTCTTCCCCTGCTGCTCAGCAGATGGCAGTGCTGAACTACCAATAGTTTCCACTTCAGGCTGCGGGGAAGCCTGGTTCAGGCCAACCAGAGAGCTTGTTACTCCTGAGACTCCAGGATGAGCTGGACCTAGACAATCATGGCAGTTTTACAGCAAATCCAGCCTCAAAATCTGACCAGCATTTTCAAATCCTTCAAAGGACTGATTTACAGTAATTCCAGCTGCTTTTATTCCATAACCCCTCCCCACTGGCTCTCATGAAAGGTATGACAGAAATGTATGTCTGATCCAGGAATCAGCATCGAAAACAGAACCAAGTGTCTCTAAGTTCAAAGGGACCTACTTGGTGCTCAAAAAGAACCCAGATGTTTAATCTCTTGAAGGAATAAGAACTGAACCCTGTTAAGCAGCAGATACCCAAAAGTGAGGGGAGACACATGGCAAATGGCCTCACAATTGAGTGCAACCTTGTGAAACAGGTTGTTCTTCCACTTCATCAAAAAGGCAGATGGCCAAAGGGCAGCAAGCTTAAAACTTGCCAGCTTGTTCACTTCTGTAAGACTCCTTTTTTGTTCCAGTGCAGAAATCCAAAGCAGCAGATGAGAAGAGACGCTCTCTTGCACGGCAAGCCAGAGATGACTACAGGAGACTCTCACTGCAGGGCATCCACAAAGGGAAGCAGGCAGATATTTCCAAGGGTGCCACAGCAAGAGATCGGCGACCACTCCAATATCCACCTCTCCCTCCTAAACCTAAACTTCTACCTCCTGTGATGTCAAATGGGAGAACGATTCGGTAAGGAAACCCCTGTGCATTGTGGAGGGGAGAAGGGATTAGATTCTTCTGCTGTATCATGGGATGGTTGAGATGGGAATGGTTAGCTTTCTTTCTCGCATGGAGAAGACACCCCCCAGGGAAAAATGCAGAGCCTAGGCTATATGCCAGCCTAGGATGTGATGAGGCATATTTATTCACTACTGAAATGTAACAGGTTTATTTAGTAGAGTATCCTAAGCCTAAAGTGAATACATATTCTATGCTGAATGTCCACTGAAAACCATATAATATCACTGACAGTTGCACTAGTGTAAGTTCAGGCCTGTTCTTAATGTTCTGAACAAAAGAGAAGTCCTGGCAAGGACCCCAAAGCCATCGTTTGCATTTGATGCACTAACCACAGTTTTTTCAAACAGGAAAGAGGGAATCCAGAGGACAATCTCCAATTCCACTGAAGAAAGCATCATCAGGTGGTTCAGAGAGGAGCAATTCCCTCTCCGAGCTGGCTATCAGAAAACCACAGACACAATAGCTCCT
The DNA here is from genome assembly GCA_002631895.1 of Agapornis roseicollis. NCBI lineage: Eukaryota > Metazoa > Chordata > Aves > Psittaciformes > Psittacidae > Agapornis > Agapornis roseicollis. The sequence continues at coordinate 24,916 of NDXB01013912.1, forward strand.
TGGTTCCACGGTGAGTCCTGAGCATTTCTGCCCCAACCCAACTCTTTCAGGAGCTGTTCCTGCTAATACGGCTGCTGCATAAACTGGGCCCAGGAGGTTTTTGAAGGTGGCTAGGTTTTCCATTTTAAATACCTATGAATGTAGTTTAGATTCCCTTAGCATAATGAGAAAGGGCAAGCTGAAGTGTTAGAACAGAGGCCAGACCTTCAAAATGCCCTGTATCTTTATGCCACTCCTTCCTCCCTGTACTGGATGCATGGCCACTCTGGTAACTCTTTGGACCAGGGTGAGAGAGATTTGGGTGCACCTCATCCTTGGCCTCAGGTCATTCTCCCTCCATAGGTGCTCATCATATATCACCTTTTCAGTCCTATTTCTAATGGGTCATCATGATCCCATCCATCTCCCCTGAGACTGCAGCAACAAAAGAGTTATCCTTCTGTAACTGGGCTTTCAGTGCTTACACAGCTTTCTGACAGGATCTATGGTCACTGTCTGCCCAGCCCTGCTGTACTGGAATCAACATACAGCACACTGCAATGCTGTTCTCTCTCATAACTCAGAAACCGTCCTTTTGAGCCATGCACACTCATAATCATCCTAGTCTGGAGAAGTTACCATAATGCTAAATTAGCATGTTGCCATGGTTTGCTGCTAGCAATGGCAGTATTGTTCTTCCTGGGCTGCTGGGCAAGGAAGTAGTGCAAGGGATGGAAGCACCATGGACCAGCTTTGAAGCAAGAAAGCAGATTTCTTGTGAGAACTGTTCCATCCAGTCCTGCACACATGTTTTTCTCTCTTCAATTTTCTGGTTTGGTTTTGGACAGGTATCCTAACCTCTAAGAAAGCAGAAGAGCTTCTGAATAAAACAGTACCAGGGAGCTTTCTGGTCCGGGTCAGTGAGAAAATCAAAGGCTACGTGCTCTCCTATCGATCTGTAGAAGGATGTAAACACTTCCTCATTGATGCCTCCAGTGATTCCTACAGCTTCCTTGGAGTGGACCAGCTACAACATTCGACACTGGCTGACCTTGTAGACTACCACAAGGTGAATATTTAGTAATGCATTCATTAACCGCTTAATTGCCTCAGGGCCCTTCAAAATAAGAAAGAATAGATTCAATTGGCTTAAAGTAGGCAACCAGACCCATATCAGCTGCTGTTGGATATCCAGCTGCTCCAAAAGGGTAGTCCAGCCTGATGGGTACATCTTAGGCAACTTAAAGCATCTCAGACATTTCTGTCTTGACTCACTTCCCTTCAAGTATGCAAAGCACCTTGCACACAGGGCTCCAGTTACATGCTGTTCAGTAGAAATGCTGGTAAGGTGAGAGGTAACAGCATGCTCCTGCAGACTCCTTTTTTTTATTCTCTCCATGGCTGTGGGGTCCTGGCAAGTTGGGTAAGCAGAAAATCCTGCTTGCCTCCAGCTTTGCTGTGAAAGAGACCAAGGTGTCTTTATAATGTCAAAGCAGGCAAGGTGTAATACTGAGCAAATATAAGAAAACAGAAGAAGATTGGCAAGTTTTTGCAACAATAACTGCAATATTCACTAGCACTGACTGCAGTTACATGGACTCCAAGGAGGGTCAGATGGATTATTCATTTCTTTATTGTAAGATCTTCCCAGGGAGAGACCAATCATTTTGCCTAAAGGTTCATTTAAAATCCGTGGTTTTTTAAACTAAGTGCCTAGCATAATACAGACATGGCTAAACAAAATGAGACATGAGGAAGACATCTGCACTCATGTGCTACATGGAGCTCTACCTGGGCTACCTAAACTTGCTTCTTGCATGGGTTTCACAGTCCAGACTGAAATTGTTGAAAGCAGGAGCAATACAACTATTGGTACCAGAGCCAGGGGATTTAATAGATATGCAGTCAGGCTTTAAAGATGGAGCCATGCCCACAACCTGCAAAGAACCCTACAGACCCTCTGCACTATAGCAGATGTGGGGAGGATGAACCCACTTTATGAACTGCTCTAGTAGGTTCTGCTTCTCACCCACCAGGTGACCACAAGAGAAGGCAAGCTCCCATCATGCACCTGCTCCCAGGTGGAGAATGAGATGGGAAGCAGAGACTATAGGATCAGGGAATTTCCCTGTTAGAACAGAGCTTGCCTGAGCATGTGCTCACTCCAGTACCCACCCTTGTCCCTTCCACAAATGTAGTCGGGACCACAGTCCACAACCACCCTGTCCTGCATACCTGCATGCTGCATAGTCCTTGCTCCAGCACTTTCAAGGCAAGGCAGCATTTCACAGCATAGAAGCCGTGGCTGCTTACAAGAAAAGCACAGCTCTTTCCAAGAACTGTCAGAGTCATGTCATAGAATCATAGAATAGTTAGGGTTGGAAAGGAGCTTAAGATCATCTAGTTCCAACCCCCCTGCCATAAGCAGGGACATCTCACACTCAAAGCTGATCCAAGCAAGCATTTCAGCTGTGCAGTCTTGCACCAGTTTATCTGTGGGAAAGGAGGAGGCTGAAGCCTCCTTGATTTTTAATGGGTAACAAAAGGCTGGAAAAGACCTTTAAGATCATCAAGTCCAACTGTTCCCCAGCACTGCCAAGGCCACCACTGAACCATGTCACTTGGTTACTGCACCGAGCACAGACATTGCTTTATGAAGACTTTGTTTTATGTGCGTCCCTCTGCAAGTTCCCTGGGACACTAAGCTGTCTCACACAGATGAACAAGACCACACTGTTACAGAGGCAGGGAGACTGTTGCTCACCCTGTGATGCTGTGATAAGTAAGGGCTGTTTGAAAGGTGGTGCTTAATCATATCCTTTATCAACAGGATGAACCCATCACTTCCTTGGGAAAGGAACTGTTGCTTTACCCATGTGGCCAAGAGGACCAAGAGGCAGATTACATCTCTCTCTTTGAATGAGCCTCCCAGTCTCGCTGTGCAGCCCCATGCTCATATTCACAGACTGAACTTCAAACTAGAGCTGTTGATGCTTACCTGAAATAGTTGCCACCAGTGCTTCTGTTTTATATCCTTCACAACAAAGCAGAGGGAGTATAAGTACTGTTGTGAGCTGTATCAACTGAGTTAATGGATGCATCAGCCCAGCAAGCTGCAAAGCACTTGGATGCATCCTGCACAGTGGAGTGAATGAAATGATGAGAGATGAGTTGAAGAGGTACTGCCACGTATTTTCAGTAGGTGTTTGCAGATTTCCTCAGGGACTTCTGTATTCAAGGTGCCTATTGTTCTTGAATGCCAGGTTGCGTGCCATCTGGGAAATAGATTGGTGTCTACAGCTGAATGAGATCATACCTTCCTGAAGGCACGAAACAACTTGGAGGGGGTGACCCATCTTGATACAGTAATTTGCATAATGTGAAGATAGATCCTGTAAAACGCTGTGCCCTTGGAATCAAGGATGTTCAAGCCAAACATCCAGGCAAACCCTCTGTGCCTTTCAGTGAAAAGTGTTCTCTGTAAAGAGGGCTTTTCATGAAAAGTACATTTTTAAAACTCCTTTAGCCTCTGAATGTAGATCCTCACCCTTTAACTTGTATTTAAGTCCTACACTAGCCTTTCTGCATAGAGAGAGATTAGTCTTTTGAAAGGGAAAGGAGAAGCTATATAGGAATTTGTATGAAAGACTTCCACATGCACAGAACCTAAAAGATGTAAGAATCAGTGCCTATATCAGTATTAGTACAGTTTACAGAAGAGTGTTTGCCAGCAAAGAATGCTATTTTGCAAAATGGAGCTATTTATTGCAAGTTGTGTCCAGATTACTGAGATGCGTCGGGTGTAAACTTTAATATAGAACTTCTTCTTTCAACATAATATTTTTATCTGTTATGCTGCTCTTTAAATACATACTTCAGAATACTGTGGGGGAGGCTGGAAAAATCACATAGTAAATGAATCCTCATCCAGGTTCCTTCATCTTGTTGTTGCACATGACAAACTGTACAGCGGAGGGTTGTGGTACAAATCTGCAAACAGTTTTTAGAGATACAAGCCTCAAATCACAAGCCAGAGTCAATTTGGTTTCAGTTGGTTTACCTGTTCCCTTCTTTCTGTTGGGTCAGGGCTATTCTATTGGGTGAGGGCTTAACTTGAGGAAGCTAGTCAGAAACTTCAGTCTTACGTTGATCTGCGTCTTGCAGAATACAGACTCAATGAAACTGTTGCAATCATCTGGTCTTAAAATTTACAACTTGGCTGACAGGTAGTTTCCACACAACGAGGGGGGGAATAACAGCATTCCTGTTACAGCAGGTTTAAGTCTGGAGATAAAGCCTTAAAGTGAAATTCTGAATGTGACAACACTCTGGCAATGGAAACGACTTAAGGAGCTTCTTAAGGCACTGTATCACATGTATCAAAGAGATACTTGCAAAATACTCTGCAACAATCCGGAGAGGCGGTGCCAGAATATTTGTAGGGGGAAAAAAGAAAATCTCTCCTTCCTTCTCCAGGAACTGTTTCTTTTGAAAAATATGGCTAAGATGAAAAGTCACTGAGAGATCCTAGAGAAAAGTTAGCGTCAATTCTCATGTGAAGAACATGCTATAGCGGTTGTCCTGCTGGGTACTATTTGAAAACACAACTTGTGAAACTCCCACAGGGGCTGGATGACATGCTTGCTAAGATACCCAAAGCAACAAAGAGTTGAATTTACAACATTGCCAAATGCTTCCAATTACATAGTAATATAGATCTGAAGAGGATTCTGGAGATCATCTCTCTATCCCTGCTCCATAAGTGTGGACAACCTCAAAGATGCATTAGCTGAGGGCTTAGGGAAACCTAAAGGAGGATAAATTAAAAACATCATGGAAATATTAAGGTTAGGCTTGAAGCAGGTTATGATTTTTGAAGCTTTCTTAACATCACTCAGTTTCAAATTCAGGTTAAGTGGGACTGTAGGAACAACTATTTTCTTGGAGCAGCTGTGTTACCATAGCTCTCATATGCATTCAACAAGCCATACCTGTCTCCTCTTATTGCGTATTTAAAAAGTTACTCCATCAAAACAAAGCCCTTTATAAATAATTTATCATGTAATCCGGGAACAAAAAAGTTCTTTGGAAGACCTACTTGAGTTATTGCTGAAGTTTTTATGGTAAGTTACATATTTGGCGGTTGGGTTTTTAAGCATACAGAGTTCCCATTCTTTTTGTTGTAGTTTTGCATTGGTTTTGCACATTGGGTGATCTTCAAGGGAATTGCAATGCAGATCATATGCATCCAGCAGAAGAAAACTGCATGTAAACATGTGTGAAGGGAAAAGGTATTTACAGCAGCATGGTTTCAGCCTGCAGTTTGGGCACATGGTACTTTCAAAAGAGGTTCATAAGTGCTTTCCAAGTGAAACAACAAGTAGCATGTTATTCATTGTTCAGTTGCGTATTTCTTCCACCAGCTTTTCCAAGCCAAAAACCAAATTGGAACCTATTTTCAGACTACTTTGAATTAATATGAAGCTATAAACCAAAGAGAGAAACAGCATGTTTCAGCATGTAGGTAAGCAAGTAGGATTTCCAAGCCCATGCAGCTTTTGTTGGCTAGTATACATTAAAATGACAAACAGCAGCCAGCATTGGAAGAAAAATGCTTTATAAGAACAGTAACTCATGCTTTCAATGTCTTTGGGCAATTGGAAATAATCTATTAAGAAGGAGACTAATTTTGGGGATGCACCTATAGTTATCATAAGAGAATTTTCAGGGTCCAGTAATCCATCACGGAAATTTATTTTGTTAATTACAAAAAGCTTGCTACGCTCTCGGCAAGATTCTACATTTGGTTTAAAAGGAATACTTTGGCATTAATTAATGGTCATTAATTTTGTTATCTGACATTCAGTGTTTAAAGCCTCCAGCTAAATCAGTACTGCAAGTTGATATCTATTTCCTTTTCTCCAGCATGGTAAAGCTTCTGTCTCCCAGCACCCAGACTGTGTAGAAAAATCCCTTTACTTATCTGAACCCAGTTCCCATCCATAGGAAACACAGATCCGCAGAGCATTTTTCAAGTCTTGGAAGGCTGTTACTATTTCCTAGTAAGGCTAGAAGTAGAAAACTTGAAGTATGACAAAATAATTCCCAAGCAAAACCAAATAAATTTAAAAATAAATCTTGAGATACTCACAGTATTCTAAAGCAGAAATACACCATCTGATTCATGTGATATAACATGGCTCAGTGCTTTTGGTTTGCTGCCTGTAGAAGAGAACAAGCACTACTTTCCAGCATTTTTGAAACATCATACTTGACCAGGAGGGCTTTCTCTTAGGTTTTAGAAAGCACTTTCTGAGGTGCCTTTTTCCTCTGAATGAATTGGGAATACCCTGTCAGTGCAGTGCTGTTGCTCCCCAGACCTAGCTCCTTGAGCGAAGAAGATTTTTGGTCACTCCAGCTTAATCATGGTTAACAATCAGATGTCATTCCCAGAGCAGGAGCTCTGCCCTTCAAAATATTCAAAAATAGCCCTTTTCAGATAGGTCAGGCTAGATGTAGAAAATATCTCATTATTATTGGCCCACCAACGGGTCAATCTTTTAAATAACTGTACGCATCTTACAAACATTTCAATGGAAGAGCGCATCCATTTGTTATTGTGAATACCACACTGTCATTTATGTAATGTTTATTGCCTCTGTGACGTTGAATCTCATCAGGTGGTCAGGTCTGCCCCATAAGCAAGTGCTGAACAGTCAGGTTGATGGAATACTTAAAAGTCCTATTAAACAAAAAAAAAAACCAAAACAAAACAGAAGGAGGGAGAGCAAGCGCTTTCCCCATCTGCTGCCGCCATCCTGCTGGAATCACCATCCTCTTTCAGTCTCATCTTATCTTCTCTTGTTAGCAGCTCTTTTCCAAAACACCATACAGACCAATTCAGAGAGGGTTTGCCTCCATTTCTGGCTTCATGTCTTCTTCTTGCTCCATTTCTGTCTGTGCAGGTGTGTCTCGATCTCTTGCTTGAAAACAAGCATCCCAAGCTGGCCGTGAGAAGCCTCATTCATGGCCTTGGACTGCATGCACATTTTGTACTGCTCTGGGGTCAGCTCATCCAGGCACTGCTTTTCATGCCACAGATGGAAAAGACCCCTGACAGGCGTTCGGATCACCATGAGGTTGCTGTGAATATATTTCCGGTACAGATGTACATCTTCACCACCCCATCCTTTAATGTCCAGATCAAAGCCACCTGATACAAACAAAATCCAAAATAAAACTAGAAATGTATACTAGCAAAACTAGTGCTGTTGATTGCACTACAGCTATTCTCTGGCTCTAGTCAGCCCTTTAAAACAGCCGGACTTTCTGCCAACATCAAAGCATCCAAATTTCTTAGTTTCAGATCTTTCACTATCAGACAAAATTGCTTTATTTCAATTGAGCAGAGCTTTTATTCTGGTAACCTCTATGACACCTAGGAATAGTCTGAACATCTAATGAGAGCTCTGCTGCAAATTAGAGGCATAGACACACTAGCCAAGGAAAGGGAAGCCGATCACAGCTTTCTGTATCTCAGTAAAAAAGACAGATGTATTGGAATATACTTTTCTTACCTATGTTGATAAAATCAGATCTGTACTGGCAAGTCATCCCAAACCCAAAGTCTCTCCAAAATCCAGTTTCTTTCTTAATAACCTGCATGAAGGGAAAGCAATATTTATATGAGAGCAGAAGTGCTTTCAGTGTGAGAGGCAGACAAGTTCCTGAATGTGGGCAGAAGTAGGAGTTCTTAATGCTTCCCCCTGTAAATCTATGGCTGATCCTGAACCAGTTTTTGTAGATGCTCAGTGCATGTTTCTGCTCAAAAGAATCAGCTGTGTCATTAGCTATCATGGATAAACCCCTGATCCACTCCTGCTATTGTAGACCAAAAGGATTCATATCACATCTCTATGGAGTCTGCTTCTTTGCAGCAAAACGTCCTCCAAAATTATTGGTTTTTATGGGATTAAAATCAAATGCAAGAAACATACTGGGAAACCAGGGAAGCCAAACCCTGCTGTAGACCACAGGAGCTCTGGAAGAAATAAGTGAGTGGTTCTGATCTGATCACACAACTGACAGCTTTTTGATTACCTTAATTTTGACAAAAAATAGGAAAATGGTAAGAATAGTTTTCTATTACAGAACTGCTAAATCCAGCTAAAACTGAAGTCCAGAAATGTTAGGTGGTAGATATATACCCCATAAAAGCCTTTGTAATGATGAATGTGCAGTCTACATTACTGAGATAGACCATGAACACCTTATGTATTGCAGGTATAAAATCAGATGAGTAAGAAACCATGGTTATCCTTTTCAAAAGCAAACATTCAAGTATAGATCCATAAGGTCATAATTTAAATGACCTAACCCAATCTAGTGATACACCCAAGAGCTTCAGGGGACTAGGACAGGTATTTAAATCCCCTAAACAAGTCAGCATTACTTGGCAGTCTTGAAGGTCTAGTTATAAACCTAGCCCTTAGCAGCTATTTTTGAAAATTTGGGCTTCACTTGCCACAGAGCTGCAGAAGATGAGGAATTTCCATTTCTGGATTTACCAATCCCAGCGTTTTCTTTACCAAAAAATCCTCTTCCAAAATACTCTCTCCTGATTTCTTGTTCATGCCTCCCCTTTTTGTTTTATAACTGTTGTCACTTCAGTGGTTTTTATCTTACTGCTCGTGTGGCTATCTCCTTCCTTTTTCATTTCTCCTTTCCTTGACAAAGCCAAGCTGCTGCAGAAGGCAATTAAAAAGAAACAAGATTGTATCTGTCAGGTCTGCAACGTAGCAGAAGATCTTCATAATGCTGCCCTTACAGCAAGCTACTCGTAGGCATTAGCATTATTATTTCCCATTAGTGCAAGTGGCTGCTGCACAAATCAAATTCTGTCAAAGACTGCTGAAGGCTTTTCCTTTTTCTTTTTCTCAGCAATGTCTTCTTGTAATGGCACAGATCTGGCCTCCTGCCTGGGAACTGATGTGGGCTGAACATACAAAAATCCACAGAGAAATTAGATTGGCAGTACTTCTTTAAGTCAAGCTTTTCTGACATAAGCATCACATTTTACAATTCAAATATTAGCTATAAATATTTACACAATCCTGACAATGTGTTTTTGGAATTTATGCCAGCTTGAGAGCTAAAGTTTCATTTCCTAAGCACAGTGCTTAAAGCCTGAGGATCCCTGATGGGCTCTCATCAGAGAGAGAAGAGCTAATGCGAATCCCATGATATTATCAGAACAAGTTTTATCAGAGAAAAAAAAACAAAAACAAAAACAAAAACAAAACCCAAAACCAAACAACAGAAAGGATTTTGGAGCCTCTTCAGTAAAAGACTTTCTGGCAACCTGTTGGATAACACAGGGAGCAGTAGACAAAGAAAGATTTTAAAATGTTTTGGGTTGACTTTTCAGACTCTCATTCTTCATTTTCCTAGAGGGGTTGCAGGAAGTTGTGGTAGTGCTGACAGAAGACTGGACTCACACCCCTAGTGACCTTTTTCAGCTGTGACTGTTGTTGGGCTCACAACAACCCTAATTCTTACCTACTGAAAATAATACAAGTTGGGATGGTCTGAAGACAGTGTCCAGCCTGGGACACAATGAGCTCTGGGAGGTGCAGTGCCTGGCAGTAAGAAGGGCAGCTGTGCTAGTCTGGGACCTGGCCCAGAGAAACTAAATGCATCTGCATGGCTGGTTTATGCTTCAGTTTGAAAGTTCATCCACTTACCAGTGACAGTGGGCTGAGGACCGGGACCTGCTGACTATGGAGAGAAGCAAGAGTGGAGAGTGGACATAATAGGAAAGCCGTGACTTCTACACCACCCCTTTAGCTTCAAGACAATGAAATGCCAGAGCACAAGTGAATAGAGAATAGAATCTGCAGCAGCACCATGTAATGGCTTTGCCACTAGCATTCATGTGAACCTCTTGCGTGCTCCGCTTCTTCCTCACAACAGCTTCCTCCTTATCAAGGAGACCTATCTGGTTTCAATTACGTGTTTTAATTGTATGCCTGATGGCAGTGTTTTTAAACATAATGCTTTGTCCTAACACCAAAGATAGCAGGTGAGATGGAAAACAGTGGAGTTAAGCTGTGTTATGGCAGCACCAGATTAAAGCCAGAAGGGGCAGCTTTAAGCATGTGATTTGATTCTGAGACAACATGGTACATTTCAGAAACATACTGTCTGGTTGCAGGCAGTTTAATGATGTGGGATAGGAAAAGCCACTGTAGGAGTTCAACTAAGAGGGGAAATAATTGTGACAGCCCCTGGAATTCTGTTTTCACTGACTCATCTAAGGATATGTATGCTTTTTACAAATGTGAGCTATCCAAGATGCAAGCAAAGAAACTATTCAATAACAGGAAGAAATGAGAGCAAGATCAGGGACTGGCACCCCAAGACAGCACACCATGGAGGAACTGTTCACCAATTAGAAAATCCCTTCTGTCAGAGAAGCAAACATGGTTTAAATCCTTAGGCTCAATGTATAAAACATCAAACAAGGGTTAAAATAAAGGATACCAAGATACTTCCCTGGGAAACTTAACTTGCAGAACTCACAGTAAGGTGACTGCTGGAGTTAATTTTGTCTGTGTGGTGGTGGCTATGCACAAGGAATAGGAAAATGCTGCCCAAAAGCACATGCACCTTTAAAAAATGCTTTGTCCAAATAAAAGCAGCCATTAAGAGAAGCATGTACTTACCAGCTGCTGTTTTAAAGATGGGATGGAATCATGGTGGCCATAAATTATACTGGGGTTATACTGGCTGAAGAGGACAGGATAAAACACCTTCTTCCCTGGAAATGACAATGGGCTATTTACTTTCTTTTAAAGCTGTATAAAACTCACTTTTCTCTCTTACAAGGTACTCTCCAGGCCAGACCAAATCCAAAATCACACAAATTTTGACTGAGCCTATGTCCTTTGCATGAGAATATGAATGCAAGGATAATACAATTAACAAAAAGCTCTTGTTCCAGAGAGCACAGGTGCTGAAGACAAGAAATTCATCACAGTGGGAGCAGGAGTGTTATAACCTTTCAAAAGCCAACCAGCAATGGAATTTTTATCCTCTTAATTAATTCTCTAAGTTTCAAGAATGATTTACTGCAGCTTCATTACCAATTCAGAGAAGAATACTCTGGTGAAGACTCTTACACAATAGGTAAAAATCTGTTGAAAGACAATACACTTCATGAGTAGCAGTACCTGGCTGTGTGTTCAATCTACAGGAGTTTAGGAATTCAGCTGTGAAGTATATGTCCACGTCACAAAAAAAGAGAACAACATTGTTCCCTTTCCAAAATCGAGCACCAACATCTAATCCTTTGCCCCTGGAAAATTCTTCATTCAGCTGGATGAAGGTGAAGTTCTTGAAGTTGGCTGACCTGAAAGAAAATATTCAGCAACTGACCCTGTCCTTCTAGCTCTTAATATGTGGGTAAGGAAACCCAGTATGAAACAATGAACCTAGAAATCTGTAATGTCACAGTTCTAAGCGCAGTTTGAGGAAAGAAGTGCCTACATTCAGAGCTTGACCTGTGTACTCCTATGCTAGCATTCTTTCTTTGGGCAGACTTCACAAAAATCCCAACAATGCTTAGATGGGCAAAAATACCTTCGGTAAGCAAATATAAAATACATGTGGTTGTAATACTGTACCTATACAAAGTTCTTCTTCCCACATGGAGAGATACCAAAAGAAATCACTGCGACATGATCTTGACAAACACAGCTATGCAAGTAAACACAGACCAGACCTGGCCAAAAGCATCTAGTTCCTGTGTGCTCTGCTAATATTGTCTGCACATACCTTTGGAAGTCAGCTTTCAGTCCTAGCAGTTAAAGTTACTTTCAAAAGCACTAAAGTTGCCAGTGTGAAAAAAATAAAGCTGCACTGATGTAAATTCATTAATATCTGCTTTGTGGTTCTAAAAACCTGCATCACAGAACCACAGACATGGCACTGTCAGGGTAACACCAGTTTTATCTGATACAAGGAAAAAAAAGCTGTTTTCACTGATGCAGTTTAGAACTCTTTGGTACAGCTACAAGTCTGGACAGCTATCTAGTCTCCAATTCCTGGTACAATTGCTGTTTATGAACAGCACGCATCAGATATTCAGGTACTTACTTGGAGGTATTTTCAAGTATTGATTTGACTTCATTCATTTGTTCTTTTCCAAAATAAACTACAGTGAGGTGAATTCTCCCATCCTGCTGAATGCCCATTTCCCTAGAGAATAGAAACAGATTCGTGACTTGTGCCAGAAGTTAGCTTTCTTCAATAACCTATACCCACTGGGCAAGACAGAGTAAGATGAACCTTGGAAGGCATCCCTGATGGCACAACTCACTGACAGACATCCTTGTCCTGACAAGGGGCTCTACCTCTGTCAGATGGGACAAAAGATTATATTTCAGGTAGATTAGGAAAATACACAGCAGTTTTTGTTATATTAATAGGAGGATCCCATTAAAATAGGTCATCCAGCCCAAGGAAGAATGATCAGACAGGCAATAACTCTAGCATTTAGGAGAATATGAGAGGTGAAGGTTACAGAAGCTATACATACTCACCTCTTAACCTTGATTTTTTGGTAATAGATATTTCAGAGTTTGGATCTTTGGCATTCTGTTAAGAAACATTTACTAAAATCTAAGTAACAACCAGAGATCAAGCCAGAAACCTAAGCATAGGACCCTTATGAATCAATGCTAGACATCACGCCTCACTTGTACAAAGTTTAGTCAGCAAGAGTTCATCTATAATCAGCAGAGATCAGCATGACCAGAGGGTGATTTCCCTCAGTCTAAAACAAGCACCACTCAGATGGCTAATTTAGACAAGGAGCCTAATTTTAGATAGCTGTAATCAGGCAAAATAAATCCCTTTATAAGAGTCAGTATCTGTTGCTAACACAGTCTTTTCTGGGCAGCTATTTAAAGCTACATCTCAAATAAATTCTCCTCCAAACATTATCTCCATGCTGAAAAACAGAAGTTTGAAAGTGACTATCCTTAAAGTTCAAATACAGTTCCTTCTTGCCTTTTATCACCTCAATCTTTTCTCTAATAGCACCTAGCAAAGTGTCTCGGAGCACTAATTCTCCTATTTCTTAGAATTGTTCCTTTGCAACTAATAGCATGAAATTCTCAAGTTGCCACAGTGAGTTAGCCCCAGCAAAACAGATTGAGACACATAAGCCTGGTAAATGCAAATCAGAAACCCTGATGACTGGAATATAATTGCTTTTACTGCTCATTACAATGCATTAAGCAGCCAAAGGCCTTTCAGTCTCTAAAATAATCTCAAAAATGATTTCTTAGCAGCACAATGAAATGTTATGTAAAGGTAGTATGATTTTTACTGAATAATGCCTTAATAACTTCTAAAATTGCATTCTACTTTCCAAGTAAGAAAAAGCAAAATCAGCGCTGGAATGGGAACCCACCTGAAATTCTGCATGAATTGCCGGAATTTGCTGGCTCTCTTGGCCAATGGCACAATGACATTAATAAGTGTGTCAGCCACATTGACATTTTCATTTTTCACTTTCATTACTGGACCAAATGGCCGGAATAAAACAATCTTCTTGAACTGATGCTTTGTGTCTCCTTTGAATGTCAGCTCATACAATGTGCCTTTGTCTTTTTCTGTACGGTAGATCCCTACATGAAAACAAAAGAGAGGAGGCTTTGGATTAAAGTTAGGATCCCTGGGAGATGATAGGCAAAAAATGATGCAGTCTTCACCTGCTATACATAAGCTGAAAAGGCAGCGGAGGCATGAGATACTTGCTTGTAAACTAGTACACAATCCACCAACCACTGGAGGAGGCTGTTACCCCGGCAGGGCCACAGCCCTGGGTTGCAAGAACTGTTCGGTATTCTCACAGGCACATTCCTAGGCTAGGCCAAGTTACAGACCCCTGAAGGTTACCAATTGCTCTCACCCAGCAGACACACTGTCCTTATTTTACAGACTGCTCCAATTGCATGCTGAAGGTAATAGTGACACAGAGGTAATGTGATGGTAATACTGATACAGAGACACTGTGAAAGGCAGTCTGCCTCTCTGCAATATGAGTGATTAGGCCATCTCCCAGAAAAATCAATTGCCTGATGAGTGTATTCCTTTCCTCCTTTCTGGGAGGTTCTCTGGAAAGTCCCCTGAAAAACTATGCAACCAGGCCCTAGCAGCCATCAACTTCGCCCACTGCCAAGCAGGACAAAACTCTCTTGTTACTCAGTTCTCAGGAGACTTGGGTTTTTTGTGGCAATGATGCCCACTCCTGGGTAATGGTCTGCAAGGATGACACTTGTCAGACAGGACACACAATAGACAGTGTCCAAGGGTATTTAATTCATACAGGCATCTACTTACTTCCTGTATAGAAGGAACCTGCATACAGTGTCGGTCATGCCCCACTGAAATACTACTCTGACACCTGAAATGAGATAAAGTTGGCAAAAAGGCTATAGATTTTACCCACTTTAAATGACACTACTGTGCATACTGATATAAAGCTTTTTCATAGTTAGATCCATTAGGTTTAAGAAGGAATAAGTAAACGTTAATTTGAACTATTTGCTAAGCCACTGTAAATGTCCTAACAAATTCATCAGTAGAATGCCTTCCATTTCTTTCAGAAACTCAACAGACAAAGCAAAACTCATCAGGGAAAAAAATCCTCCGCTTGACTTGTTTCTTCTTTCCTATTCCTCTCCATCTGGTTGTGAAGAACAGCTTGACCAAAATAATGCCTTTTTTTTTTTTTAATTCTTTAATCTTAAGTCCTCTGTTTATGTATAGTATTGTGGCGCATCTGACACATAGATTGTCAGCTCTGTCCCTATTTCTTGTGAAGGTCTGGGTCAAAGGTTTATTTGAACTGCAAAGTGACATAAACTCTAAGTCTTGTATTGTGGCTTTAATATTGGTATGTTCAGGACATCCAGAAAATTAGTGAGGTATTAATTTCCCGGCCAGAGTTCTGTGAACTGTCTTATCTTCACTATCACTGTGTGTTTTATTCTGAATGAACAATACATGCAGATTTACTGAGCTGTTATTAACTTCATGTTTTATTTGATTCATGTTGATTCAACAAATGCTCCAAACCTCCCTCTAGAATAGCAGATGAACCTAGTGAGATAACAGCTCCATCATTATTTTATTGCTAATCTTTTAAAGCCACATCCTTGACTCTCCTTAGCTTTTCCTATATAGTCTGTGCAAAGTACAGACCATGAACTGTGTCTGTTATTAAACTTGAGCCTGCACTTGAGATCATCTGAATGGTGACCTTATAGTCCCTGTATTTCCTCTTCCTGGTGACCAGAGAATGGAAATCTGGGCCTTCGAGTTCAGCTCACCCATTTACTCTTTACAGAAAGCCTGCTGATGATTGGAGCATGTTGCTGGGTACACTCATTTATCCAGGCAGCTTTTGAACACAGGTCTTGCTAAGGAAGTTTGTGCTGTCAAAGGGTAAGGTAGCCTTTTGACATTAAGCTGAACAAAAATATAAACTAAATCTGATTTGCATTTTCTCTAAGAGAAACAAATAGGAGTGTTTCACAGGTTTGACATAGCAAACTGACATTTTTTCATAGCAACAAAGATCTAAATTGAATTAACCAATTTAATAATAGCTACCATGCAACATCTAAAAATCTTTGCTTCTGTATCTTCTTCTACCCCATCAAGAAACAATGACCCCCACAAACACCACTACCCCAGAGATACATACTACATTTGTGGAATAAAAGAATCTTTGCCAAATAAGCAAGAAGCACCTTCCAGCAGAATGCATGTTGTGACCCAAGAGATCCCTCCTAGTGCTTTGTACATATCTAAAAAGGCTGTTTCTAACTCTGCAGGTTTGTCCTTGTTCAGAACTTCTACTACAGCTAAAAAAAAGCACCTTAGGTGATGGCAAGGCTCCCTTGTGCAAGATGGTATTCCAAACATATACATTCCTACCATTTTACCTTGAAGAGAACTGTATGCAAATTTAATGCATACCATTTAATTAAATATGATTATTCTTGATGCAAAGGTAAACCATTTGTTTTCCTTTCTTAAGCATCTTCTTTCCTTTTTTAAGTATCTTTTGTTTTTTAGAGGCAGAGAACAAAATGATTTGCCCAAGGTCAGACAGTGAACCTTGGAAATAAGCCTGAATGTCTTGAGTCACTCCAGGGACTCATCCAGCAGAACATCCTGCTTTTCACAAGATTTTTCCATTTCCGAAAGCACTACTTCATTTCTGCCATCAAGACCTTTTACGTGATTCAGAAACATGCATCAAGCAGTCTCAGTTCTAAGAGGTGTCACACAAGGAGAGGAAGAAAAAAGTAAAACAAAAACCTTTTCATTAAAAGCTTGCCCCTGAAACAAAAGCCTTGGAAAGGCCAGATGTTCACTATGGATAAAAGAAGATCAATTGAGCATCTATTGCTTCCATTACAGCAGTATGTTTCAGATTATGTACCATTCCTTTCAGAAGCAGGGAGAAAAGTCAAAGTCTTTGGAAATGCAATGTAAAAATAGGAACAGGAACTTTGAGTCAGGAGAAAGACTGGCCCTAGAATGAAGGAGAAGACAGACCTGGATGGCCTGAAGGGTTGAGTAAAAAGCAGTAAGTGTGCAGTCTTCAGAACAGCAACTCCCAGGGCTCTCTGGAGAAATGGGAAATACCTGATCTCTATTCAGCAGGGCAGGCAAGCAAGATTCAGACATCTACATGGAACTGATAAGGAGCAAAGAGCCATGCAACCTTAACAAAATCCTGTCGAGTGCATGACAATTTCAGCCTCAGTTCCACAGACCATAGGTTTCAGGTCTTCCACTGTAAACAGAAATGCTCCCTGAACCAGAGCTCATTACTTCTATCCTGTTACATGTTTTTGGAACCACTATTACAGTTTATCAGTATTCACTGTCCCCATTTTAACTCAATATGACAGTGGTCTTTCCACTTCATGTGCAGTAAAATACATCATCTTATCCTTTGAGGAAGAGCATTATCCTTTCAGTAAGCTTCCAGGGCAAAATTGCATCGGGTAGCCCACCACCACTAGCTGTCATCTTGAGGAAGCAAAGCTACTCTTTTACATTCGCCTCCGAGACCACATTTAAAATTCCAGTGTTGTGGTTTAAGCCCAGCCAGTAACTCAGCACCATGTAGCCATTCACTACCTCCCACGGCTTGAGATAAGAACAGTTTAATAACTAAAGTATAACATACTAGTAGTAGTAATAATAATGATGATGATGATGATGGAAGTAACAACGAGAGAGAATATAAAACTAAAAGGGAAAAGGAAAACCAACAATAAACACAAGTGATGCACAATACAATTGCTCACCACCCACTGACTGATACCCAGCCTGACCTGAGCAGCGATCTGTGCCTTCTGGGTGACTTCCCAATTTGTATACTGGACATGATGTGCTGTGGTATGGAATACCCCTTTGGCTAGTTTGGGTCAGGTGTCCTGTCTCTGCTCCCTCCCGGCTTCTTGTGCCCCTCCTCACTGGCAAAGAATGAGAGACTGAAAAGTCCTTGATCAGAGTAAGCATTACTGAGCAACAGCTAAAACATCGCTGTGTTATCAGCATTGTTTTCAGACTAAAGCTGAAACACAGCACTGCAACAGCTAATAGGAAGGAGAAAAATAACTGTTACAGCTGAAACCAGGGCATCTAGTCACCAGAAAGTCATGTACTTCAGGCAGGAAAACTTATACAGCATATTTGACAGTGCCATGGCAGGGCATTTCTGAAATAATCCAGGGGTTTTCTGGAACTGTTCCTATTGGGAAAGAACATCACCAGACAGTGATTACACTCACGTATGAAACATACCACTCTAACAGGCTTGTTAGAATCTCCGAATTATTATCTCCATCCTTGAGAAAATAAATTACTTGCAAATCTCTTCAGGTCTGCTACCGTTTACATAAATTAATGATCAGACCTGAAGTTCTGCCCATTGAGCAACTGACTTTCTACTGGAAACAGAGCAGTCCTTTGCCTGCTTAGAATACCCGGAAAATTCTGATCTTTTCCATGTTGTTTCTTACTAACTCCTTGTAGCAGACAGCAAGTGAGCTTGGTATAGAAGTGGGAGGAATAAGAAGGAGAAAAGAGGATTATAACAGCTGAATAGGCCAAGTGCCTCTGTGAAGAGAGAAGCAGAACAGCAGCCAGATGGATACATTTCAGGCCCAAGGGAGAAGGTGCGGTTCTCTTGGTTTAAGTAAGAAAAAATGGAAAATTCCACCATGTGTCAGCTATTACTCCTGGAAGGAGAACTGTCTGAGAATCCTGTCCAAATTTCATGTAACAGCAAGTCTGCTGAGAAGGAGTTTAGCTCAGATGTGAGGTACTAGGGTCACAATCTATTTCCCACGCATGAGTGGTTCTGTCTAGGAACCACAGAGGATGCAACACTTATTTTAAGAGATCCCAGCCACAGAGACAAAACATTTATCCTTAAATATAAGAAGTGTTTGGAGAAACATTTTCTCTCTGCAAAGACAAGACTAAAGTGATGGAATGGAAAAGAGGAAGAGAAACAGACCCTAATCAAATTTATTGCACCAAACCACCACTCTGCCTATTGACATATGTTAACAATGAGCTAGTACTGAAAAAGTGGTAGCAGGTGCCAGATGTCACCCACAAGAATAGGAAAAAGCCAGACAAGAGGCCCAATAAAGCAAGATTAGCTTGCAGCAGTCTATATACTAGTAAGACTAGCTAGGATGATCAGCAACACACTTGAATAAAGCCAGTGTCAAAGGCTTCACTGAATAGGCAGAAACAAAGATACAAGTATCACGTATCAAGAGCAGCACTTAAGGTTTTGGATCCTGTCTCTGACCCTGATTACCTGATTCTCATTTCAACAGATCTGTTCACCTGCTCAACCTTAAGACAAGGGCGTCAGACCCACCTTTAACACATGAGATGCATACAGCTTTTGTGCATTATTGCTAGAGCAGCTGGAAGGTAAAAAGCTCACAGGGTTAAGTGGCACTACTTTCAGTGCAGACCTGGGTCACATCTCCCAGAAAATTCCAGCTATCCTGGCCAGTTCCAGAAATGAAAACAGCTGGCTTTGGTGGCTGGGTAATTCTGCTCATGGATACTGTATTGCTGAACTGGTATAAGGCTGCCAGAAGCTGCCATGGAATCCAGCCTGTTACTAACTTGTTATGTAGGCAGTGGCACCTGCAGAGCACTGTCTCCAAAACAAATTCTGAGTCCAAACCATACTTGAAATGCAGAATAGGAACAGAAAACTCTCTTCTCCTGTTCAAGTTATACAAAAAAATACATTCGTTTGTGCTCTGATCAGCATTTTTTACCATTCTTGAAGAATGGAGGCTGGGGGAAAAGAGACTGCCAAGAGATAACAGAGATTTCCAAGGGAACTCTGAAGAGATATCTTCTGCCAAGCCATCACAGCTCCATCTCTGCGTTTGCAAACAAATCTGTTTGCACTGCTAAGTAAGAATGAGAATTTGTTCCTTGTACCTATAAGAAGCTAGGGCTTGTCCTGCAGGGGAGGACACAAGGAAAGTTTCTTGAGGTCAGGCTGAGCTGCATGCAGAGCTCCAGTTTCTTAAGCTCTGAGATGCATGCAAAGCTTTCTCCCCTGCCTGACTGTTTGCCTGACTGCAACCAAGTAAGCACTTTGAGTTTATTGACAGAATAAATGAAATAAAGGCTGGTCACTGTAAAAAATAGCACTTTAAAAAAAATGGCACTTTAAAAGTCCACACTTACTGCCTCAATCATAGAATCATGGAATCATAGAATAGTTAGGGTTGGAAAGGTCCTTAATATCATCTAGTTCCAACCCCCCTGCCATAAGCAGGGACACCTCACACTAAACCATGCCACCCAAGGCTTCATCTAACCTGGCCTTGAACACTGCCAGGGATGGAGCACTCACAACCTCCTTGGGCAACCCATTCCAGTGCCTCACCACCCTAACAGGAAAGAATTTCTTCCTTATATCCAATCTGAACCTCTCCTGTTTAAGTTTGAAGCCGTTACCCCCTGTCCTGTCACTACAGTTCCTAATGAAGAGTCCCCCCCCAGCATCCCNGATGGAGCACACCTCCTTGGGCAACCCATTCCAGTGCCTCACCACCCTAACAGGAAAGAATTTCTTCCTTATATCCAATCTGAACCTCTCCTGTTTAAGTTTGAAGCCGTTACCCCCTGTCCTGTCACTACAGTTCCTAATGAAGAGTCCCCCCCCAGCATCCCTATAGGCCCCCTTCAGATACTGGAAGGCTGCTATGAGGTCAATATTACACATCAGAGTAAAAACTGTTTAGATTCATTTTAGAATCCAAGGGCTGAGTTGCACCACTCCTGGTACAGGAGATACCCTGCAAAGGTTAGGCTTTCATAGTCATTTGAAGTTACAGGTGATACCAAATGAATCACTGAGCTCCTCAGCTGCTGTCTCTCAAAACCTGTTTTGCCACTGACTCTATCAGAGCTGTGCAGGTGGAAGTAAGTGTAACATTGGAGTTTGGATTTGGACTGCAGTTATCAGTCTTAACAGTGACAACAGGTCTGGGATTGCAGTCTGGTCATTCACCCCTTGTTTTGTCAGTTCTGAAGCAAGTGCACAACTAGAGAGCAGTGAGCACACATTGGTGGTCACTACAAGAGATTGGCCGGCGTTGTCACGAAGTCCAATTCCCCAGCAAAGCTGCCACTCTGCAGTTGTACCTGAAACAGTGTCGCTGAGTCACAACATTAACATCATCCCAGACGTCTGTGCTCTGAGATAACGCCCACCTCCCTCAGCACAGCAGTCACACCAGAGCCCCTCACCAGCACTATGTAGACCCTCCTGCATACAAACCTTCAATGAAGTCAGAGGCTGTGTACACATGGTGTTTTGCATTGCCATTCCCCTCTGGATTGTTCAAACTCCCAACAGCTAACTCGATCACCTCTATCAACTCATTTCGCTTATCCTTCCTTACAGGTTTCTCTTCTGGGTGGCGTGTCAGCCCTGTCTCCAGCTGGTACACCTTCTGAAGGGTAAAGGTCTCAAAGGGCACAACCGCATACTCTGTGGACAGCTTAATGCCACTGTGCACCTCGGCTTTGTCTATTTGGGAACGGAGGAAAGCCAGCAGATTAGCCTGGGCCTTCTCCGGGTTGCTGTGGTCAAGTCGAATGCCCAAAGGGCCTGAGTGCTGGTCCTGCATGTTCTTAAACTGCTCACTCCTGCTCTGAAGCTCAGCCTTCAGCTGGGCAATTTGTTTCTTCAAACTGATGATGTAGTTGAGGTGATACTCTTCTCGCTCTTGCAAAATGGCTTCATATCCCTCCTTTGTAGGAAGACTGTGCACCCTGGGCAAGGAAAGCTGCTGATTGTCACCCTTGGGTGTGCATGCCAACATATAAACAATTGTCAACAAGCAACAGGACACCATCAGCAGGCCTACAAATCGGGGGAGAAATAGAACAAATCTTCGGCGGAGAATCATCGCTCGAAAAGCAGTCTAACCCCACACATGCAACAGTTCATATGTCCACGCAGTGCCACAGAGGCCCCTGGACTTGGAGTGTTCTTACACAGATACATGTATGTGCAGGAACTGGCTTGTCAGCTCTCTTAAAACATGTGCTCTGCCTCTAAATTGGGCTCTCTCAGCTGTTTACCCAATAGGATCGAAAGACAACCTGTGAAGCAGACAGAACACTTCCTGATCCTCATGGCAACACCTTTGCTGCTGCAATCTGTTCAGCTGGTGGCTGATGGAGCCTGAGGACCTGAAAGACAAATGACAAGGACAGTCATTTAGGCACATCTGAATTTGGTCATTCAGCCCAAACCATTAAGAATGTTCCAAGAATTTACCTCAACTGCTTTGGCACATCTCAGAGGTGTGAACTGCTTGTGCTAGGACCCAAAAGGTGCCAACACCCTTACATGGGAAATCCTGTATGCATGCATTTAATTTTAATAACATGACTTCATCCATTGCCAATGAAAAATTGGTCCAGGCCTCAACGTCTGTCATGCTTTAGAAATTTTAGAAAGTCATCATCTATTACTTTCTGGGGAGATGTTAAGGTGCTAAATTCATCCAAGCAATGACAAAGTGTTCTGCCTCTTAGAGCACTCAGATTTTGAGTCCCACAGCTACCACATAGATTTCAGCTTTCAGGCATGTTTTCTCAAAACACCAGGTACCAAATGTGGTCCCATTTGAACATACGAAGCCTGACCTGGAGCAGAAATCTGATAACCAAGAGACTACAAACTATTATCGAGGCCAATTGCTGCAACTAGTATTGTCTGACATACCCTACCAGAAGCTCCCATTAATATTAAAGAAGTAGAGAGAGGACTCTTCAGGAGCATTCAGGCCAAGTCTTACTCAAAACCAGGGGATGCTTTGTTTCCAACTAAGGCTGTCAGCATTACACATTATGTTATCATTTTAAGGTCCTCTTCTGTTTCTTGTAATGTTATAAAAAGTCTTGCAGCGGTGTTCAGTACTACTGTGTTTTTCACATATGCTCTCTGCTCAGGAGTGAAGACCACAGAAAAGGTTTTGAGAAAGCTGGCTTAGGTATATTTTAAAGTAAGAGAAGTTAAAACTGGGAATGTTATATTTTTTAGTAAGATTTCCTCATGTATACTTAGAAGCAGGACAGGAAAATTAGATGACTGAACATGAATATTGATCTAGCTGTAAGCTACATCAAAGACTGCACTGAGAATACTACCAGTGGGATTTTCAAAATCCCTATTATTTTGGTCAAAATCCATGCTGATGCAAGGAGCTTCATCATTTACTCAGCTGATAGTAGACTTAGGCCAAGGCTGAGTAATTTCCTAGATTACACTGATGCTACATTGTTAGACTCAAACACAATCAAATGAAATGAGCAACCTTGCTGCTCTCCCCTTGCATGCATGTATGACATTATGACACTTCTTTTAACAACAGAGATTCACAGTCCCTCTAGTCATACACCCTTGCCATCAAGTCCTTAATTAAAAACACGTTGTCTAAGATGAGAGTATCAGTTACAATTATAAGTCAAAGTCTTCTGTAGGATGTTTTATCAACTGCTACACGACTTCCTCCCCATGTCTTGATTGACTGTTACTCTATATATAGCAGCTATGCAGCGGTATTTATCTTTGAACTGTTATCAACATTTTATCAGTCTGCAGAGCTTCTAGAAAAAAAAATATGCACTTTTAGAGTAGGAATTGAGGAGGCTAAAGTGAGCTATGAAAATACTAGTGTACTTTTCTCAATGCTGTAATGCTGAATGGCTATTATAGTGTTTAGAGGATTCTCCAGAAAATGTCAAATGAAGAATTGTTGATGTTGAAGAAAATATTCAAGCAGCAGGAAGAAGGACAGAATAAAGTTGGTGCCCTTACCTTTTGGCTGTGGTCTTCTCCTTGGAACATCTTGGTCTGCTACAGCTACTTCTCAGCTTGCCATGGTCATCTGTTTATCTCCCTTCTTATGCCCTTCCCAGAAAATGCTTATACTATGGAAAGCACCATCAACCTCAGAACATCTTTTCATTGCTTTCACATTTACCAACTGCCTACATCTTCAGTCTGCCTTCTGTGTGGTGAAAGGCTGTAGTGGAGGTGCTTCCTATGGTTGCACTATAAAAGCTGGCCTCCTGCAATGTAAAGGAGCTTGTCAAAGCAGGGAAAATTAATCTGGGCATTTCTAACTCTACAACAGATCTGGCTAGAAGACTGCAAGAAGGTAGTGTGCAGTGAGACAGGGTCAGGAAGTGGTAAGATGTAGTACATAAAACACTGCTGTGCTTGTATGCTTCACTTCACACAATTAGTCCATTGACAGAATTGGCAGAAGCTGAACATCACTGAAAGGATTAGTTGTGCTAACATGGCATAAACTGAAATTACATCTCAATGGCTTAGATAAACACACAATTTCATTTCTATAAGCAGCAACAGATTCGAGTTTTGAGTAAAGAACTCTTCAAATGTTGACCTTAAAATATATGTGTGCATATATAGCCATCTTCACTAAAACATACTGGGTCTCTCTTCAGAGTACTCTCTTTTCTATCCAGTTTTCTGGTTTATAATCTTAGCCATCAAAGATGCATCTTTAAAAACTCTTCAGAACAGTAAAATAACTGAGCCACCATTCTCGAAACAAGAAATTCAGGCTATGAGGATTTCTGCCTTCTTCATGGGGGTTTTGACATCACGACTGGAGGCATCTTGACAACAAGCACTTATTACTTACTCTATTTTTTATTTTTTTTTTTTTGCTAGATCTGCCTTACTAAATGGTACTGGTGGCTTCGGTGGCACTGTCTTACACTGACTGATATTTAACTATACAGTTGTTACTGTACTTCCTATCTCATGGGCATGCTTGTGAAAGCAGTCCCAATCCAAGTCAGTGCCAAAAAAAAGCAGATTACTTTAAGTCAACACTGAAGGTGGTCACAGCTAAAGCATCTAAACTGCATAG
Organism: Agapornis roseicollis; assembly: GCA_002631895.1. Classification (NCBI taxonomy): domain Eukaryota; kingdom Metazoa; phylum Chordata; class Aves; order Psittaciformes; family Psittacidae; genus Agapornis; species Agapornis roseicollis. Next base: position 49,461 of record NDXB01013912.1, read on the forward strand.
ACAGTGCCAGAAAGCTAGGGATGGCAACTCCTCCTAACAACCGTTCTGTTGATTTCACCAGACCTACACAGTTTCACACCAACTGAGAGAGCCTGAGATCAAGGGGAGACAAACTGAAATGTCAGTTTTTTCCAGGAACTGACAAAAACACCTCTGTATTTCACAGCAGTCAATTGCATCAAATAGTATTAGTCTATTTGCAAAGAGAAGCTTTAATTAATACCCAGTGGTTAGGATGATAGGCAAGGAAAAGGACATTAATTCTAAAAAAGCATCTGTTTGCAAAAACATCTTCAACCTCAGCTCAACCTGTTAGCACAGCCAGAGGTCAGCCCAGCACACAGGGGCTTTTCATTTCTTTTCAAGAAGCCTGAGCCCAGAAATGATCTGAACACAGAAACGGGTTCTGTCACCAGCGTAAGCACGCTGTGAATGGCTGCACACAGTGGAGTGTGCTGCACCATAAGGAGTGGCAAAACTTAAGAAAGTTGGTTGGTATGCACCCACCACTGTTACCCACCACAGATGTTACCAGCATCTGGGTTTTTAATGGGCTGTAGAGATGAAGGAAATTTATCCCTGCACAGAAAAGACAATGTATTTTAAGCATGAATTTTTGACTCCCAAAAACTAAACTGAGAATTTGAGTTTCATACTCCCCTTGCTCTTCATGGTGAGGTCACAAATGGCTGGCAAAAAAGCAGTCATATTTGCAGAGGCAGCAATCTCCCAACACACATGGAATGGGCAATGCCAAATAATTACATGCTTTCTGCTACAGCTTCCTATTGCAGGTTTAACTCAGACTGGTAACTACCATTTTAGCTCTAAAACCTTTTTTAAATCTCTTTTTTTTTTTTTTTCCCTTCCCCCTCCCCCCACACTTTAT
>NDXB01013912.1:50420-77841 GCA_002631895.1 Agapornis roseicollis
CCCCCCCCCCCCTTTATAGAGGCAGTGAATGGCAGAAGCTGCAATTAGTTTTTTAGTAGATGTTTGAAATACCTTCACTGAACAGCAGCACACATCACAGTGAGATTTCATTAGAATCATATTAGTCTTCAGAACAAGCTGCAGGGAGGAGGAAACAGATGTTTCACCCGGACTTTAAATGTCTTACACACACACACACACACAAACACACAAAGAAAGACATTCTGCAACTACTTGGCATTTGCCTTGTTTTTAATTACGAGTACTGCACATACCACCGCAGACAAATCAGTCTGCTTTAAAAGTTAGGGACAAGATTTTGCCCCATAAACCCCTTGATAAAAATTCAAGCCACTGAGCAAAATGGGACATGTGACAAGGGTGAAAATCAAGTCTTACACAAGTGTTTAAGGTGCATGTGGAGGGAATGCAGAAGAAATTCTTTCCTCTTAAAGCCAAATTATGATTTATCAACTACTTCACAGTGCAGTTCATCTGAATTAAACAAAAGGCAGAAATAAAGGCAAGAACCTGTCTGGTAAACTGACTGTGTGCACCTTCATAGCCTCTCTGTACTCCAGCATTCCCTCTTGGGTTGACACTCATACATCCCAAACAAATCACTTAAAATCCTAATATCTGGTTTGCAACTGATAGAGCACTGGAAACAGGAGTAAAGGATTGATAAGAAATAGCATCCAGAATCAAAATGCTAAATGCCAGTACTTGAAGACAGTAGACAACTTACAGTAAAAATATTAATTTCCTAATCTTCAGTTCTGGAGCAATCTTCAGCAGATTTTATTCCTATCTCCATGCATACTCTCAAAGTGAGTCTCAGTATCTAACCCTCCCACAGAAGGCAGTTGCACTGTTCCCCTCTATAACTGACAATTACAATCTGATCACCTTGCAAAAAGGTTACAACTATCAGAAGCAATCTTAAGCAGAACAAGAAATGTTCAAAAGCCTTTATTTTCCTGGAAATACTGTTTTCTTCTTGTGAGGGAGCTGAGAAGTGGCTGGCTTTATATTTAAGGTACTGCTGTATGTGTCTCACTCTTGAAGTTAAAAAAACAATGCAGAAGTTTTACCTTTTTCCCTTCATTGGCAATTTGGATCACAGTGTGGCTAATTTAATTAGTTCCCTCCTATCAAGAGGAGTAACTTTCAGTAAGAGCACCACCTGACAATCTACCCCTATATTCTGAGGTCTAAGTGTACTCGTATTAGACCATCCTCTTACATGTAACAAAAGACTGCACAGCAGTTAAACATTAGTTAAGTTCTAACCACACCTGAAAAGAACCAATAAAATATCTGAAAGTATATCCACACACTGATAGCATCACTGTTTATTATACATAAGAATTATTACTTTAAGTAACTGCAACAACAGTAGCAGAACTGCTTTCTCTCCCTCAGAACAATGTTGTGTGTGAGGACTTGGCGGTTTTCCACAGCTCAATAACCAGCAATTATAGGAGTCTTTATTAGGAATGTTAGTTTTTGTATTAGACACTCAGATTTCCACCTTAACAACCAAAACATGCTACCCTTCTCTGCTAAACACACTGACTTGTAGGTGTATAAAACTGAACTTCCTCAGTACAACTGTTAGTTGGAGGTACTATAGGATGCTTTCAAAAGCCTTTACTAGACTTTTCTGGAGGTTTCCAACACTGTTTATCCTCCAGAAGGCAATGTAAGAGATGCATGTCCTGTCATGATCTCCAGTCTGATCTGGAGATTCCCTTCTCCTCTCCTTGCCAGAAATCCCCTGCTACAGCTAGTATCCCCTGTTACCAAGCTAGATAGTGAACTTGAGCTTCATTAACTCCAGTAGAGCTGACAGCAGAGGAGGTTTCCTTCCTTCTGAGTCCAGCATGTGTGAATGGAAGAGAGGCATCTGTCTCACATAAGCCCAATGTTATTCTTTCATGGTAATGCAGAGCCCTAAATTCTGTGCTCTCTGTACTTAAAATGAAATTTGCTGGGTAGCATGGTATCAAGACAGTTCTTCAAATAAAATAATCAAGAGTAAAGATGACAAGAGAAAAACATCTTGGTATACCAGGTATAAAGTTTTGGTATGTTATTGAGACTGAGCAAGACTTAGCAGGATAGAACTAGTACTGCTGACCAAGACTACTGTTCAGCTATGTTTTACACTACAAAAGAAAATCAGGTTTCAGACTGCAAACTAATAATCAAGAAGTCAGAAAATTACTGCAACCTGGTCCAGTACTGAGACAGGTACCCAAGCTCCACACATAGCTCTAAAACATGCAGCATTAACAGTTCTCATAGCTCACCTACCAACCCCCAAGCTCTGCTAATCTCATCTCCCTATCAATCTGGTCAGTACTGATGGACAGGAAGAGACCAGTCCTGTGACTCAGCCCCCATTTCCTTCCTCCTCCAGGTTAGTGTTTACTATGAATCAACAAGTGTCGTAGAGTACTATTAAGTTCATCGCTTCTGTTTCGGTATGTGGTTTTGGTCAAAGACCTATCATTTCCTTGATATATCAGGAAAGAGTCTCCTAGCAATTCTTTGAAAAGCCCAATCTTTTTACCTATTTCAGTAAAATATTTTTTCTCTTTTTAGATACAGTTTCAAATATCAGAGAACCACAGACTCATTGAGGTTGGAAGGGACCTCTGGCAATCATCTGCTCATCTGCTCTAACCCCTGAGCAGGTTACACAGGAATATGTCCAATCAGGTTTTGAATGCCTTCAGAGAGGGAGACTCCATGATCTCCCTGGACAGCCTGTTCTTGTGCTCTGCCACCCTCTGTGTAAAGAAATTCATCCTCATGTTGAGGTGAAACTTCTTGTGTTTTAATTTATGGCCACCGCTTCTTGGCCTGTTGCTGGCACCACTGAAAAGAGTCTGTCAGAATCCTCCTGCACCCACCTTTGACATATTTCTATGCATTAATGAGATCCCCTCTCAGTCTTGTCTTCTCTAAGCTAAACAGACTCAGCTCCCACAGTTTCTCCTCATAAGAGAGATGCTCCAGACCCCTGATCATCCTTGTGGCCCTCCACTAGACCTTCAGTATCTTTTTCATTTTCTTATTTGAGGCTTACATGATATTTTAATCTCACTGACTTCACCTTCACCATTAACTAGCCAATTCTTTATTATAGGAACTTGAAAAGATAAATCACAGCAAAGCTTCTGTAGCAAAGGCCCAGGCAGAGGGGTAAAAGAAGGAAACACTGTACAAAATTAGAGAGCCTGTCTACTTGATCATAAAATGTTTTTTCCAAAAGGAAAATTTTTTTTTGAAACAAAAACCCAGAAGGCAAGCAAAAGGAACGATCTTACAAAGCACAGCTATCTGTGAAGTTTTACTGAAGACAATTGATTTCAACAGAATGAAGATGTTAGCTTTGCATGGTACACTTAGATGGATTTATTTTTAAACGGAATATTTCAATTGGTTGAGAATGTCTACTTTGTTTTAACTTACCAAATCACAGTGCTTCAACTTCCCATTTCATGTCAGTTTGTGGGCTTCTTTGAAAACACTAGAGCTCACACAGGCCCAGACAAAACATCACTTCTGGTCAAATAGCTCTAAGGAAAAAGATTCAATTTTATGAAAAACATCATCACATTTTTATATCCTTTAACTAAGTAATCCAAGCCACATTTTTGAGACACCTGTTCACAGTTGCTGTGGCTTCTAAAATTTCATCTCTCATCCTCAAATACTTTAATTCAAACAAGTAGTCTGATAGACTAATTTACAGCCAGAAAGACAATATCACATTAATCATGAAGAAATTTCTGTTCCTTCATTGAACTCTATTAGTACCTGGGATTAAAACTAGTTTATCATAGAGAGAAAAGCTATTCAGCTAGAAAGCATTAAATGTTACCAGTTCACAGAAGAGCCATCCTGGTTGTGTAACACAGAGTTGATTGATGACATTAGTGAAGACAGTTTCCCTTGCCAGTAAAAGTTATCTTTTCTTTCCCTCTTTTGTTACACAAGAGAAGTACACCGGGTGGTCAGGCCAGCATTTCCTGAAAGCTTCCAAAGAGCTTCCCTCTTAAAACAACAACTTCAGTCTTCAACCAGAAGCAAAGCACTCTTCATGCAACATGATGAAATAACATACACAATACGAACCTCCACTGTAACACTTTTTTCCTCATTTTACCGCAAAATCATCTGCCTTGCTTTGATCTAACAAGTCACGTATCAAACTATCAAAGTATTCACCTATCATCACGTATCAAAGTTCAACCAAACTTCTGGGTTTTTTAAAGAGGGTTCTTTTTTTTTAAAGCTTCCTGAAATTCAGTGCATTTATAACAGCTTTCAGAAAATGGGAATGGAAATAAGAAAAAAAAATACAAACCCCACAAAACTGCCAGAATATTGGAAGAGATTTTTCTAGGAGATGAGCTTCGTGCTTCTGAGTCTTTGTTTCTGTTCATACAGAAACCTGCCTGCAAATGATAACATCATTTTTTTTTATTTTAGAAAAGATCGGTTAGAATCTGTGCTGGCACAGCTATGCAGGGTAATGAAATAAAAAGCAGAAACCGCTGCTGTGCCTTCACAGATTTCTCCTTTTCCCTTCTTTCGATACAGTTTCCTGTAGAATATTAAAATCATATCATTTTCAAAGAGAACCCATGACAGTTCAACTCAGAGGACAATATTCCCACACCCAAGCCAATGTCCTTTAGTCTGCCTCTTTTCTAGCCCCTAAAAAAGGAAATGCAGCTGTTTTCTGTGATCTTTTACAAGTGTACATTGTCCCATTAAATTCTCTGAAGGTTTTACTGTAATCATGCAATGCATTCTGGACTACAGTTTTAAAGAGTCAAAGTCCTCAGCTCTGGGGCCCCAACAAAAGAAAGATGTGGTTGCAGCAATTCCAGAGAGTTAGGCTTGCTCAGCATGGAGAAGGCTCAGGGAGACCTTGTAACAGTCTTCCAATACCTACAGAGGGTGTACAAGAAATCTGAGGGGGACTTTTTACAAGGGGATGTGGTGATAGGACAAGAGGAAATGGCTTTAAGCTTAAGGAGAGTAGATTCAGATTAGATATTAGGAAAACATTCTTCACTGTGGGGGTGGTGAGACACTGGAACAAGTAACCTAGAGAAGCGGTGGCTGCACCATCCCTGGCAATGCTCAAGGCCAGGTTGGATAGGGCTTTGAGCAACCTGGTCTACTGCAAGGTGTCCCTGCACATGGCAGGGGGGCTGGAACCAAATAATCTTTATCCAACCCAATCTATATTCCAACCCAAGCCATTCTGTGATTCTATGACCTATTAGTCCTACTGTTTTCATTGTTAATAATCTGCACCATGCAGCTGATGACTAGCTATGAATAAAGTTTCTGCAATCTCACACATCACAATAACTGGAAAATTCAAAGAACATAATTATCTTACAGATCCTGGAACAAGGATACAATCCTAAACAGAACTCTCCCTTGCTTACTGTAAGCAACATGCATTCTGGGAGATCAACTCACATTACCTAAGGCTGAATTAACTACTGAATTATCTATCTGACTCTACCTAAACACAGCAAGAATCATGTTTCTGCTGGGAGGCCACAGAATTTACCTGGTTAACAGCCACCTAGTCTGTCAGAGGCCTGTGGATGGCTGGGGCAAATGCTTCCCAAGCCCACCTATTCCACTGAAGAGCTATGCATTAAGCCAGCTAAGTTATTTTACATCGTTACAGTATATACATTACTGCAGAAAACCACAGCTGAACAGAGGTAACATACTAGGAACTCCTGATGACTTTGACACACTGACTTGGCTCATATAAGACTGATTCAGTGTCTGTTTATTCATTTTATTTGACTACAGCCACTTGTATGTGATTACTGGGTATCATGCACCCTGTGCAGTGCAACAGTATAGTCTGTCACTCCAGTAAGAAAACCACACCCAGAATACACTGAACAGAAAAGGGAAAGAATATAACAAAACCCAGATGTTCTTGACCTCCCCTTTGGTTTTATACACCTGCTTCTGTTTTATCCCAGATACTCAACCTCAAAATGTATACCTGACCTGAAATGAAGAAACAGTCACCAATCTGAGTTAACAAGCTGCTCGCTAGCTGAGGAGTCATACATACATCCATTATTACAGGCCTAAATATAGCAATCTTTGAGAAGCTGTTAGAATAGCAAAATGTGGCATATGGATACAAACATAATCTGTGGATAAAAGGAAAATAGGGTGAAAATTTATTTTAAACAGATAGTTAAATAAATAAAGCAATTTTGTCCCAACTTTGAGTAGCAAAAATTGCCATCATTATTAATGATGTGAGAGCCAACTGCTCCATGTGGGATCTCACTGCATTCCCTTGAAAATGGGCAGGTTTTCAGGGAATGGGGTCAGCTCCAGATGAAAGCTATGCAGATTCCTAGCACTCTTTGAACGCTCTTTAGGTATTCTTTCTACCCATTTTGCATCTGTACACATGATAAACCTCTTGAGAACAGTTTTCCTTACTGCTCAATGTTCTGCAACCTGGAAGTCAAGTTCAGTTGGGCCACCAGTGAACTTATTGTGACAGCAAGGCAGCAAATACAGATCATGGTCCATAGCTGCTTCATTCTGCATCATAGATTCACAGGCCATTTCAGAGGCCCTAGTAGAACTAGCCTGGCTGGTCTGCTTATTAGTGCTGATAATCAGCCCAGAACCTGTAAATATCGTACAAACTATGGCTCTAGCCCAGAGGAAAAAGAGTATTAAAATACTAAATATCTTGAAATTAGGACTCCACCAAAATCTCCTCTTAGCCCTCAAAATTAGGACCGTAAACCTAAATACTGTGCACATATTGCAGCCACACAGGAAGATTCCTCAACTGCTGTTAGATCTGGAATTTCACATGAATCTGTCACATGGGGAGAAAGAAGGAATTTGAGGAGAAGATGTGAAGCAAATACCTTGGTCAGGATCTCACAGCATCATTTTGCATTTCCTTCTTTTAAGAATTGCACACCTCAGGGTCACTATTTTGATGTGTGCACCTTTTGCTGGATGGAAGCTCTCCCCTCTGTCCAAGCACAATCTCCTCTGTAAATGGGAAACTGCTTTAAGGAGCACAGCTACAGACAAAAACACCAAGTTGCTGTCATAGGATGAGCTCTTCTACATCCATTACCACAGGAAAGAATTATTTGTGGCCTAAAGTGAAGGAAACAAGAGGAGCAGCTGAGAAGCAACTTCCTCAGATGATGAACTGTGCATGGAGGTTCCTCTAGATATGGGTCCCTAATATCCAACCAAAGGAAGGCAAAAATAGCAGTAATGGGTAGGTAGGAAGACTTGCTTTAAGGCAGCCTCCTTTTCCAGAGTAATTCAAGCTAAGAGTCATTTCCTGAGAACACACTCCACTAGAGGCTTATGCAATAGACCATTTGCAGCACACTTTACAGCCTGCAAAGATAAAAGCAAAGTTCAACTTCTCATACTCCAAAGCACTGGCAAAACACAGTCCTTCCTCACCCCAAATCCACACTCTGGCACAACACCACAGAACACAGGCTATATTCATCAGTCAGGTTGGTTCCCAGGCTTGATCTATTTGAGTCTGCAAAGCTGTCAAAACAAAAGTCACAAAATGACCAGAAAATGCTTCCACCATAGCCGTGACAGCCCAATTTGTTCAGTTTAAAAGCTACATTCATCAAAAGCTTGAGATTTTAAAGACCCCAGCACGCCCGTTTCCTGATTACAAACACCTGATCAATCTCACCTGACAAACACTGTGTTCAATACTGGGAGCAGCAAAAAAGCTTTCTAAAAGATACACCACCTTTTCCACCAGTGTAGCAATGATGTAACAGGATGAGGTTTCTCCCACAACTGAAACACTGCCCTCTCAGGCTACTTGAAACAAAGGACTCGCTAAAAGGAGATGGTGTACTGTGAAAGTAGAGCTCAAATTTGCATTTCATTAAAGAGAGTCGTGGAAACACATAACATTAAAAAAAAAAAAATCATCCCACAAAAAGGATATTACTGGGATGATCATTGGAAATGTTTACATTTGGAAAAAGGGAAGTTCCCCAAGGAGTTAAGGTAATGATAACACAATACTAGTAGAGGTGCATTTGCAATGCGTAGCACTAGTTCTACTGTAACTAGCAAGACATACTTCCCTGTGTCATAGATGAAGTATGCTGGACAAAACACTGCTGTCCCACTATTCAAAGAAACATAACATCAAGAACGCAGACATTGCAGCTTATTTAGAGTTGTCGGATAACATGAGGAAGTCACACAGATTTATCAGTAACTCCTGATAAATCAAATGAGAAAGAATTTGCAGTTAGTAATTTATTAATAATTTTCTCATGAACAGTCAGCTGTAATGAGGGAAAGCAAACCTTTTCACACCTCTGATCTTATGCCTCCTAGGTAGGTTTCAAAGGCACAACCTGCACAACATGAGAAATATTTTCAGAGCCTTACAGATGGATACATTCATTACCCTTTGCTACATTTTTTCCTGTAAACATGTACATTCTCAGTAACTTTTCCCATTTATTCTGGAATGCCATAAGTCTAATCAAGCATCAAGACACTTTGGATTTGTCTTATTTCTCAGATCACTTGGAAGATAAAATACAGACAGTATCAATGTATGAGTTAGCTGAATTAAATTATTACTAATGTCATAACAATTTATTGCAGAAGTTTTAGCTTCATTTTAAAGAAAAAACAACAACAACAAAAACCCAACTAAACAAAAAATAACAAACAAACAAACAAACAAAACCCAAACTTTTTCCAAGGCCAGTATTAAGTGCTGGATTTCCATCTGCTTTTCAGGCAGTGGTTCTTTGTATAGTACTGTGTTGACTCCAAACACCAGTACAGTTGTACTATTACTGAGCATTGCAAGTAGACCACCTGACAAGATGCCACAGCCAGGAGCCATTATTTAAACCAGTCCATGCCCTAACTTCATTGACAATTACAGGAACATTTTTTTTCTCTCCTTAATTCCTCTGTTTAATCTCAAAATGGCATATCCCTCTGATTAGTTCAACACATACACTGTAACTGAACATCTGAAAACAGCAAGTACAGTAACTTGCTTTGTGCCTGAACATGGTCATTAAAGAAACACAAACCTTAAAATTCCTGACCAAGCCTATGCTATTTAAGCTCAGCAATCAAATTGCAAGCTTTCTGCATGCAAGAAGGGAGATGTATCTTCTGCCAAGATGACATTTATACTCAAAGTAAACAAGCAGCACAGACTGCATTTCCTGAGGTGGCAGGCTGTTCAAAGGTTCTGATTTTCAGGTGTGAACACTCAAACCACATAGAATCATGGAATAGTTAAGGTTTGAAAGGACCTTAAAGTCATCTAGTTCCAACCCCTCTGCCATGGGCAGGAACACCTCACCCTAGAACAAGTTGCCCAAGCCTCTGTCCATCCTGGACATGAACACTGCCAGGGATGGAGAATTTACCACTTCTTTGGGCAACCTGTGCCAGTGCCTCACATCCCTCACAGTAAAGAACTTCTCCAACCTGAACTTTGTCTGTTTAAGTTCGAACCTGTTACCCCTTGTTCTATCACTCCAATCCCCAATGAAGAGTCCCTCTCAGCATCCTTCAGATACTGGAAGGCTCCTACGAGATCTCCACACAGCCTTCTCTTCTCCAGGCTGAACAGCCCCAACTTTCTCAGCCTGTCTTCTTATGGGAGATGCTCCAGTACCCTAATCATCCTTGTGGCTCTCCTCTGGACTTGTTCCAACAGCTCCATGTCCTTTTTATGTTGAGGACACCAGAACTGCACACAATACTCCAGGTGAGGTTTCACGAGAGCAGAGCAGAGGGGCAGGAGCTCCTTCGACCTGCTGGTCACGCTCCTTTTGATGCAGCCCAGGATATGGCTGGCATGTAAACAAGCCATACACTTGTGAAAACACAAACCACACGTTCCAACCTGAAACTTCATTCTAGGAAACAGAAGGGACTGGGTTAAATTGTAAATTGTGCTGCCCTTAAACATTCCTCAACTCTGGATATTAGCACTGACATAACCAAGTATATCAGTGAACACACAGCTTCATTTGCTTTGCTGAAGGGGTGGAAAAATGTGTTTAGAAGGAAGAAGTGAGGAATAAACAAGTGGAGACACAAGATGAGGGTGTTTGTGGGAACCACTTAGAATGCCATCACTGCTAAAATAACCTTGCAGTGTGGAGAAATTGGCTGTGAGTAGGTTCACAGCTACAAAATGCCACAAATCCTTAACATGGTTTGAAGCAGTTTTGCTGAAGGGAAGGAGCCATAACATCTTGCTTGGATTCTGAAATGTGTTTGGAAAAAAAACATAAGAAAAAACCCTGAAAACAAAACCAAAATGACAAAACCAAACCAAACTAAAAAATAAAAATAAAAAAAAACAAAAACAAAAACAAAACAAACAAACAAACAAAAAAAAGGCACAAAAAACCCACAAAAAAAAAAAATCCCAAGATGTACATACCTGCAGAGACCATCAAGAAAGCCTTAGAAAGCACAACAGGGCTTACTCAAGTGACCCTCCTATTTTCAAAGTGCAGCCTTTACCAGCAAGTGACTGTCAGCTTTTGCTCTTCCCAAAGGCAGGCTGGGTTACAAAGCTCTTAACACCCCTCTTTCCACCAAGTATATTTATCTCAGCAAGTCCCAATGGGCCTGAATCCAGCTACAACAAACCTTTGGGGCACTTGTGACTGTTATGAAATCGAGTGACTCAGGCAAGCTACATCAGAAAGTGAGTATCTTTTATTTGTTCACAGAAACTTAATAAGCCAAGGGAAAAAAAAAAATCAGAAACCTCACAAGTGTCAGAAAAGACACATCTCTACATATCTTCATCTTACAAAGCTTAGCCCTTCTGTCTGAACTGAGGCAGGTATTGCTATATGGCTGTCTCCCCATACACTTCTGACTGTTCTGCCTCCCTTCTCAGACCCACAGCTCTGTTCTTCAGAGACTCTTAGCCATCTGCCCAGTGACGCAGTTGAATCAAAGGTATCAGTGTTTATTTACCACCATCATTTCCCCACTTATGTTCCCATTGCCATGGTGAGCAGCAACAGAGCCTGAAAGATAAGGTCAAAACATAGCCTAGATATCTCCCACAAGCCATCTGGAAGAATTGCTTTCTGAGGAATTCTCTGGCACATATTTGCACTTGCTCTGTGACCAAAAGCCAACCTCAACTCAGCACTTTGTCCTAACTGAGCTCCAAGGACATCTGGGAACAAAAGCCATCCCTAAAAATCTTGAACCCATATTCCTCTCCTACCAGTTCCCTACAGATTATCACCATTATCTCTCTAGTCTGTGTCAGCCTCATTCTGTGTACTTCCACAGTGTAAGAGTCCAGGTCCCTGGCACATACCTACACTGGCTTGCCAAGCACTCCAACATTGTAGGAATCAATTACTGTTTTCCAACTTTCAGAAAATTTCCAGCTTATCCTTGCACAGATTACAATGGTAAGGTATTACAATGTATGTTGCATCTGAATACAGTATTTGTGAAGACAAAGAAAATCTCTCCCCCAGTTACTATACCACTGAAAATCAAATGTCACAATGCTTGTCTTGGATTACTCATAGATAATGCAATTAGCATCACAGTACAGTTATGTAAACTGTTAATCAAACATCAAGACAGAGGAAAAAATAGGAGATGTCAAATAAACTATGGAAAGAGACATGAAGTACAGACTGACAGACTGCGCATGCTGAAGTGCTGCAGGAAAGATGAAAACTATTGCCATAAGCACATCAATGTAGGCCAACCTAAGAGGGAGGCTGGCCACTCAGTGAAAACCTGGACCAATGCAGGTGTTCAGCTTGAGAGATTGAATCCTGGAGACACTTATGAGGACACAAAGCATGGAGCACCAGAAAGGCTGGAACAATACTGACATGTGACACTCTCTGTTCTGTCTCAGCAAGAGTTAAATCACTGAGACCAGCTGAAAATTGGATTTTAGTGTTTGCTGATGTACCTGAGTATTAAATAGAATTATTCAAGAAATGAGAACAGAAAGTACAGTATTGACAATGGTGTCAAAATATCACAATGGTGATACCACAACTCAACTTGGCATCCTAGACTTCAGTGAAATATGCACTGAGCAAGACTAAAGCTTTTACTTCTGTGTTATCTCCTGTATCACCTTAGTCTTAAGACAGCATTTTGGGATCTCTGTGCTACATGAAAAGTAAAAGCAGCTTTGTGTTAGCTTTAGCTTGGGAGACTGGTTAAAATCCAGTGCTGACTGCAACCTATGTGGAATCAAATGCAGACTCCACTAATAAGTTTTGATGTCTTAGCTGCTTTCTGGTCTGAAAAACAATGATGCAGTTTGGAAATTCTTGCCCTCTATCTTAAAACACACTCTTGAGGAGTCTGTGAAAAGTTTATTTTAATCTGGAACACCAGCAAGATGCAATACAACCAAAAAAAACCTGATCAAAATTAGGAAAAAGACAGTGTGCTAAGGAAAACAACTAAAGTTTTGGCAGAAAACAGGCATAACTCAAAGGAATCATAAAATAGTTTGGGTTGGAAGGGATCTTCAAAGGTCATCCAGTTCAACCCTTCTGCAGTGAGCAGGGACAACTTCAGTGAGATCAGGTTATCCAGATACACATCCAGCCTGGACTTGAATGTCTTCAGTGATGGGGCATCTACCATCTCTCTGGGCAATCTGTCCCAGTATTTTGCCACCTTCATTGTAAAGTATCTTTTCCTCACTTCTAGCCTGAATCTCCCCTCTTTTAGTTTAAAAACATCACCCCTCATCCTATTGCAACAAGGCCCTGCTAAAAAGCCTGTCCCCATCTTCCTTATAGGCCCCTTTAAGAACTGAAAGGCCACAGTAAGGTCTCCCTGGAATATTCTCCAGGCTGAACAACCCCAGCCCTCTCAGTCTTTCCTCATAGAAGAGGTGTTCCAGCCCCTCTGAACATTTTTGTGGCCCTCCTCTAGACCTTCTCCAACAGCTCTGTGTCTTTCTGTACTGAGGACACCAGAGCTGGATGCAGGACTGCAGGTGGGGCCTCGTAAGAGTAGAGGGGCAGAATCACCAACCTTGACCTGCCTGATCACACTTCCTTTGATGCAGCCCAAGATAGGATTGGCCTTCTGGGCTGCGAATGTACATTGCCAGCTCGTGTCCAGGAGAAAACTGCCTCATGTAATAGAAAAAGTGACAGTAAAGACTTGTGAAATTTTTGTCTGCTTCTCTCATTTCAGATCAAAAATGCCCTTCAATGTTTTGTTGCTTCAGTCCTAAGAGACCTGAAATGCTTACCTGGAGCCACTACTGAGCATACAAATCAGTTCGATGAAAAAGACCAAAAGTTTAGTAGAAAGTGCATGCCATAAGCTTAGGGGCAACAACTCAAGAGCTATGTCATTCAGTAGGCAACGATTGCACTACAGACCCTCAGACTTAGAAATAAACCCCCTCTTGAAAAAGCCCCATGCAAGTAAACAAACATATCATAAGGAAGAGCAAAGGCTCTTAACTGCATTATTTCTGTGGGAATGTGTCACTATCAAACTTCTATTAACGAATTTTTAATCTAGGATGGAACTCCAGAAGGAAACTAAAGAAACAGACTTAATCTGCTCTGTGAGTACCAGCACTTCTGTAAAACAAATAGTGCAGTGATGAAGGACTTTGCAATATCCAACAGCTTTGAAATTCAGTCTCATACAATGTAAATACAGGCCCATGACTCATCCATCCTCTTTTCCACACCTCCTCTGATTACATTTGTATCATGCATATTAGAAAAAATATCAAGACAGTACCATTTGCTGCACTACAAGTTGTAGAAACACAAAATGGCATTAAATGCCTAAGCCTTTTTAATAATGCTGCTGTTCTCCACTGCAGATCACCTGGCATGCATGGCTTGGCTCTCTGACAAAATAATGCAGTCACTCCCTGATTAAATTACTCCTGGAGTGGAAAAGACATTGAGCAGCCTGCCTGTTTCAATTGGCTGGGTAGGGACTGAGTTGCATGAATATGGAAATAATTGGAAATCCTAAACCAATATAGAGGAGGAGGAATATGTGACCCACATAAAGGGCATGCTGGAGTTGCCTGAAAGTAAAATCAGTGTTATAGCAAACAAGAGAAAAATCCTTGGCATTGGGCACAGGGGCTAAAAGACAAACAAAAATGACTTCAGCAAAATGCCAGGGAGTTTCAACAGAGATTTAAAGCTGTTTCAAAAGCTCCTTACAGGCTGTCATCCTAGGAAGGAGGCAAAACTGAGAATTTGTTAAATCCTAAATCCTAACTCTAATCTAGACCTTTGTGTCTCTCTTGCTGTTGAGGTTTAATAAGTCTACAAGATTACTAAGCAATTGCCAGCCAGGTTTCCTTGACTTGGATTCCAAAGCTATGACCTTATTTCTAGACAAAAGTTTTCTAATCAGGATAGAAGAAATGGATGACTATGTTAGAAAAAACACACAGCTTTACCAGCAGATGATCTTGTTTTCATCAACTCAAGCAAATGAACTGCAAAGTAGGTAAGAAAATTACAGCCCTGCATCAACTGGAAAAAATCTGTAACATACCTCCCTTAAATCGCTAAAAAAAGCCTATATTTTCCTTGGCCATGGTTCACTTGCACACCTGTGCTAACCAAGAATAACTACCATTGCAGTGTTAAGAGGTATGTTTGGTGAAACAGAAGTGTTCTGCTTCCTACATACTACCTGCAGCTAGAGTAGAAGGCATGTTCATGCACCCTGTATAGCACTGGCCTTCCCAGCACATATATCATTCCCTGGAACTGCTGGCAATAAGAGGATGTTACAGCAACCTTCTTCTACCTGGCTGTCATAGTAAAAGGCAGATCCAGAATCAAGGGAGAATGCAAACATACATACACAGTTCTAAACTCTTCTCAACTCATCTGAAAACTAGGGCTACTGACTCATTACAATACTTTTAAGAGGTTCTGAGATGAGCTCTCTAAACGCACTTTTGCATGTACTTTATATTTGCAATGATCTGGTGTCTTAGTATAGTTAGTTCCTAAGGATTTTAGAGTGAAGGTTTTTTTAACCTTCTCTAATGCTAAGAAATTTTCCTTTCATTCCTTTAACATTACATAAGTGCTTTTAATTTCCTGAACAATTCTTGGAGAAAGCCAGGATATTTATGGAGTAGCTTATTAATTCATTCATAAATATATATGCTTGGTTCCATTAGGCATGAAAAAACTTCACCAAGGAAGTACCTCACACTATTCCACAAATTGGAAGATGACATGTTCTTTAGGCTCTTTTCTATGTCTGTGGCTCAAATAAATCTCTACCTCAGTTTCCAAGCCAGTAACTACCACTTTCGTATTAAGTGCATCAACCTCAAATACTTCCGGTTTAATTTGCTAGGATTTGAGTCAATATTCTGATGTGTTATATATTCCTCCCAAATGATTTTTTAATTAATAGCAGTCTGATGAGGAAAAAAAAAAAAAAAACCAAAACACCAGTGCAGGTAATCTCATCCACAAGACAAACTACTGTATTTTGCTAAATGTTTTGTACAAGCTTTCCAAAGGTTGATTTAAAATCTCTTTCCTGAAATCAAGAGGCTTCACCCTCTCACAAGTAAAGTAGTAAGAACTTTCACGTAAAAAAGGCACTTCAAAACTTTATTTTAAAACTATTCTAACTTAAGAGGAATGGTTGTCTTAAATACTGGTTCCACATTAAAAGTGCCTATAGGAAAGACCATTGGATGTGCCTCCTTTCCAAATCAGTGCAACTCTTAAAGTTTCCTACTGTGAAGGATGTTAGTACCTATGTGATCATCCTAAATGTTAATGGAAACAACAGTTGTAGGATACATGAAGGGAAAGAACCCAACTATAGACATATTCCAGACTTGACAAGTTGAACTCTACCTAATTCCATTATGATGACCATGGCCAGCACTTTCACAGCTATCTTCTCTTAAGTAAATTTGTTATGGAAAAATGCTGAAAAATCTCTGAAATGGGACTAAACCCCAATTTTAAGGCTGAAATGCCCTGCCTTCTATGACTTCTCATATGCAGTTGAAGTACCACCTTGGTAGAAATGGCAATACAGGTAACATAACATCTACTTACCTTTCACCATTCACATTCCAGTAAAAGATGTGAGTGCTCGTTCAAGTAACATATGAAATCACTGGAGCCATTTCTTTAGTGCATGCACCTCAGAGTCCTTTGGATATTCAATCACTCCTGTGGTTTAAATATTTTACCCTGCTATTCTTTATCAACTCAAGTTTGAACAGCAGTGATCACTTGGTAAACCTTGTCCAGACCAGGTGAGTTACAGATGGCTCAAGTGTTTTTGAAAATGAAATTATTCGTATTTCTAAATATGGCTACACAATAGAATATAAACTAGCAGGCAGAGCTCTGAGCTGAACTGCAGGAGGCTTAAGTCCTGCTTCTGGTTTTGCCACTGGCAAGACTCTGGGTGACTCTCTTCACCACACACAAAACAGGAACAGGAAGAGAATTCCCCCAAACTCTGGGCAATATTACAAACAGATGATTAATAGGGATATCTGGCTGCAAGCTTTTGGCTTTGAAAATCTTGATGCAGTTTCTCATGCTGGAGAGGAAGAGAGGATTACTCACGTTAAGAACTGTCAACTATTTATAGCCTTAGATATTAAAAAAAAAAAAAGTTTTGCAGAAAATTTGCAGAGATAGCAAGCCAGAAACCTATGGCTGCCTCAAGGCTCTCCAGCAGAAACAATTCCCAGGGGTATCTGCACGCTGGTCCAAAGTTGCTGGAGTGCATATTGTTCCATGTCTTCTTGCCAGTAAATTACAGGACCACTTTTGGTCACACGATGGAGACGACAAAGGAAAATACATATTTTCCCCCAGGATTTCACTTCAGTAGAGCTTTTACCAGTGTTCTATTATTCTCTCTTTCCAAACAGGAGGTTGATGCCCATTTCCAAGTGACTAGTTTATGTTTCTCTGTTATCAAGGCAATGCAACATGAAACTAATAATGTAAAGGGGGGAGTAGCCCACTTCGTTGCAGGCACAGGCTTGGAAATGAAAGCTATCACCTGTTCCATTTGCTGCTGAAGATGATTCATGTTTTTCTACTTCAAAACATTTAAAATAAAATCTGAACAAGATGTTGTCTTGAGTCCTTTGCAGTTCCCTCAGTTACACATGTTAAAAGATTTTTTTTTCAGCTCTACTGACATCCCCTCAGCTTCCACATTTTTGGTGAGAAATGGCTATTTTCACCTTTCCAATTAGTTTAATAGCCAATTTACCTGATGGATCACAACTAGACAGCAGTAGTGGCCTAAATAAGTGAAGTTTTCTCTATTGTTTCCCCCTCCCAGCATCTTTGCTGGATTTTGACCAACCTAGCTCATAGACACCAATAGCAAAAATAAATTTACTTGGATGCCTGCATTACTTCATGCAACTCAGTTGTCCCTATTATGCTCATTCCACTTCTGCAAGCCCCTTCTCTTGAGCTGGGAGCAGGACACCAACTGAACTGGCAGAATACCTACATAGCTTCAATGAGACAACAAATCTGCAACTTCATAGGGCAGACTGAGTACTGTGTTAACCAGCACCGCAGAGTGTTGAAACTGCAGAGTAATAGGCCCCAACATAAGAAGGACATGTGGCAAGTCCAGTAGAGCACCATGAAGATGATCAGAGGCCTGGAGTTCATCTCCTGTAAAGACAAGCTGAGAAAGCTGGGCTTGTTCTGCCTGCAGAAAAGAAAAGGCAGCTCTGGGAAAACCTTATAGCAGCATTCCAGTACCTAAAAAGGTCCTACAAAAATCTGGAGATTTTTGACAAGGGCATGTAGTGACAGGACAAGAAGGAAGTGCTTTAAACTGGAAGAGGATAGATTTAAACTAGCTATAAGGAAAACATTCTTTACTGTGAGGGTGATGAGGCACTGAAATAGGTTACTCACAGAAGTTGTGGCTGCCCATCCCTGGCAGTGTTCACGGCCAGGATGGAGAGGGCTTTGAGAAACCTGGTCTAGGGGAAGATGCCCCTGCCCATGGCAGGGGGGCATGGAACTGGATGATCCTTATGGTCCCTTCCAACCCAAACCATTCTACGATTCTATAAAGATACCACCAATGTTTAATGCTAATGTATTCATAAGAACACTCCCATTGGATTTAATGCTGCTTGGCATGCAACAGTTACTGTATTACAAATTAGCCTAAAAACCATATACCTGTTGATCATTAGTCAGAAAACAGAATCCAGAACTGTAACTACTCTAAAATTGAGGAGCTAAGCTTGCACCTCTGAAAAACAAACAAGCAAAAAAACAAAACAACCCAACAAACAACACCCCTCAAAACAAACAGAAAAAAAGAATGAACACCAAACCAACTATTGCTTTCAGTGTAAGGAAAAGTACTTATTTTACAGAACTGAATATTGCATTTCTTCCATAGCTTCTAGTAAAGGCAAGAAGCTATGTGGTCTGGGCTGCCTTTGACAGTCTATGGAAGAGATATAAATAACCCATGATCATCTGTTAGCCTCAGCCCATGTAGTTAAATGTAGTTAGAAGTGGCTGCACTGATGACCCTTCAAAGCATGGACTCAAAATTTCTAAGGAAAAAAGCAAAAGAAACCTGCAAAGTCTCTATAGCCTCATCATCGATTTCTCTGATGCCTTCCAGTCACTAGAAACTTAATAATAGGTATCCATCCAAAGAAAGAACATCACAATCAAGAATTCCAAGCACATTACACCTTGGAAGACCAAGCTGCTGTGTCTGTTTCCTAATGAAGGTGTGAAACAACACCCCTTTCTGTACCCCTGAGCAGTTACTACCTATAGCTGTAGCTTAAATGAGTAGTTAATGGGCTGAAACAAGTGGAAATCTGAAATTAAGGCCCTAACTTCCAATGTTTTGCTGCAACTGAGGTAGAACACAAGGAATAAAGTTCCTTCAGCTTGATGAACAGGCTCATGGCATTTCCTGAAGCAGATGCTGACAACTGCTGTTGAACTGGTCAAGATCCCTGGAGGTTATGGAGACAGTGTGTGGGATTTTTATCCAAGTCTTTATTCTCAAGCCTAAATGCAATCAAGTTGCAATGAAAGGGTCCCACTCCATTGCATGAAAAGCAAAACCACTGGGGTTCACTCAGGCCCTCCAGCAGCATGGCATTCTGCCAAAAGCCTCTCTTCAGACATAACACCTTAATAATATTATAACAGTGCTGATAAGCCTATCACACACTCAGCCTAAAACACACACACAACGAGATAATTTGGGTGAAATGTTTGCACCCTGAAGAGTTAAGAGAAAAGCAATTTGCCAAGTGTGCTACAGTCACATTTCTCACTAGCATTTGTTTTTCAAACTCTTCAGTTTATGACCGCCAAGTCTTTTATCCTGTCACCTATGTCAGTGGGCCCATCCTTAACCAGTAAGGCATAGACCTCTGCTATCTTCAGACAGACAGTCTTCTGTCTCAGTGTCAGGAAAAAACAGACAGAGCTCTGCATCATATTGAATATGTTAATTCACCCATTGGTAGAGAATACAACTCAGCATGAAGGTATTTCTTTTGGAGAAAAGTCCCAAAGGGAGGTGAAGAGGTATATGCCCTTTTTAGCTAACCAGCCAAGTGTAAGAAGGCAACACATACTAATAAAAATAACTTTCAGTCTCCAACAATAACTAAGAGCAATGATGACACCTTGCCTAGATAGTCACAAATGAAATGGGTCTGGGTTTACAAGACTGCACTGTCTGAAGATTTTTGTAGAAGAGACTGAAAGAAATGAGAGGTTCCTCAAGAATCAGAAAATTGCTTGAGGCATGCTCCCAAAGACATGCTTTGATGCAGCCTTGTCTCATCAGAGAGTAACTGATGGGAGGCCTGTGAACAGGGTTTTCCCAATGGATGTTGCCTGAAAGGTAAGTTATGTGCAAACAAGAAAATCTTGTCAAAAGAGGATCAAATCAGTAGGACTAGGTAAAACTGTTCTAATATAAACTAGGTATAAACAGACTATGAAATTTCGCCTTTTATTTTTTGTCTCTATCTTGCCAAAGTGTTTCTCTTGCCTATTTTAACTGTTACAAATTAAAGTTCTTACTGCATTTCCTCTTAACCTGGCTTGGACCGTGATTTAGACCAGGCAACAGCTAGCTTTTCCTTACTAAGGGCATGGCAATTCATTGACCAGGTCACTAGCATAATAAACAAGCACACAGTTAACCTGAGACTGTTCAGAGCATGCAAGGAGGAATACAACAAGCTATAGGCTCTACTACATTGACTAGATAGAAAGCTGGCACTCTAAAACATCAGAAGAAACTAATACTTTTCAGTAACCATTGATAAGCAAGAAGGCTGGAACCCAGGAACACATGGCAACATGTGTTTCAACTCCAAAGATTCCAAAGAACACACCAAGGCACCTACATCATTTACCTCATTTATCCTCCTTCCCCACTCATGCTTTCTGGCAAAATAATGTCAGTAGAAATGTCAACACAGCCACATCATGGTGTGATTCTCATGAGATTCTCTTTGAATAGCAGGTCTGACTACCTCATGAGCTAGAGGTCAAAAGGGAAGGAACACAGCCCAACACACCCTCCGCCAGTGACAGCAGATCGGAGATGCCATCTAATTTGTTGAGGAACTGGTTCAGAAAATGCATTACATAAAGACTGCATTAGTTCATAACACTGCTTAATTTTATTTTTTTAAGACATTTAAATTGAGATAATTTTAACAATAGGGAATAAAATTTTTCAATTTTTTTTTTGACAGTAGAAAACAGGTTGCAGACATAAGTTGTACATTTGCACCATGACAGGATATGGACTTACAACTTCCAAAAATAAGATGACAGAAAATGCTAAGAAGATTTGGGTGAGATGTTGGCTGAAGGAAGTTAAACCTCAATGGATTTTAAAACCACCTTTGAATGGATTTATTTGCTTGAGTATCATAAATGCTTATAGTATTAAATATTTTTGCTCTGTGAGATTAAAAAGAGCTCTCTTTAGCTTTGTAACTCTATCCTGTACCATTCTTTACCCCATAACAAGCAAAAAGCCTCTCAAAGAAATGGTTAAAAGACACATCCCTTGACTGGATCCAGCACTATTTGGAATTCAAACAGCAAACAGTTTCAGAGATGTGAGGAGGCAANTAAATGCAAAGAGCTCTCAATATTTTTGTAACTCTATCCTGTACCATTCTTTACCCCATAACAAGCAAAAAGCCTCTCAAAGAAATGGTTAAAAGACACATCCCTTAACTGGATCCAGCACTATTTGGAATTCAAACAGCAAACAGTTTCAGAGATGTGAGGAGGCAAATGAGCCTCCTCATTTTTCTAAATTAGAATTTTTTGTCGACTTGCAGCACGGCATGTCTGCCTTAAAAACGGCTTCCCTTTGGAAGGGGTGTCACAAAGATTTAGATGGATCGATTCGAACAACAATAAAATTGCAGAAAGCATGCATCAAAATCTTGAATTATAGAAACGATAACCTTGCTACAGAAAAGGCAAAAAGAGAAAAAAACCTCTCCTGAATGGCAAGTTCTTACATTGCTTGAAAAGAAACACAAACAAGAAGTAGTATTTTCTAATTCCCCAGGCACTAATCATAACTCACCAACAGTGGTATCCCATACAAATTTCATTTGCAATGCAGTTGCATATGGCCAATATTGCAGTGACACCTTTCAGCTGTAATGAACCTCATAAATAATGATTCAACCTTTCAAAGATATACACTTCCTCTAACAGGCAACATTAAATGGAGAAGGAAATAAACAGTCTGATAGGAATCATTATTTTTTCTGTTTTATTTTGGAGTGCTGTTAAAAAAAAATACACCAAAAATGCACTGCATATGTTTGAAAACAATTCTAGTTAAGTTAAACATTACCATAAAAGTCATCACCTTACAAGGAAAGTGATTCACAGTGGAAACAATTTGTAGCTCAGTTTCACAAAGTTTGCCTAAGAATTGCCTACCCAGGGCAAGAAATCCACTCATTCACAAACTTAATGTGACAATAATAGAGGAGAAAACCAAAGCAATTTCAACAATGATCTCTCATTAACGTAGGTTACACAGGCTAACAGAAATATGCAGATATGTAGTAGATGCTGTTCAAATAAAAATACAGGATTTTAAGTGTCACATACACAAGGAACAGCTTTGTGACAAATACATTCACATTTTACCAACAAGAAAAACAAATAGCAACAGGATAATCTTAGTAAGTATAAATGAAAGAAATACTGCATCTACTTCATAATTTAATTTCAGAGATACGGAAAGAAGATTGCCTTACCTCAAACACAGCTTGAAGAGAGACATTAACAATATGTTTACATCCTTTGATAGTTCCCTTGAAAGCATCTAAGATGAAATGTAAAATAGCAAATAACTATCTTCCCTGCAGGCAACATGTGCTTAGGAGTAACATGCTTCCCAGTAAAGTGCACTGAAAAGAAATGGGAAAAAAATTCAAAAAGACAATCCTGGCAAAATAAAAAGGCAAAAAGTTTATACTTCAAATTCACGGTAAGTTTTATTGCATTTTGAGGGAGTAAAGACATTCAGGAATTAAATAATACAGACATAACTGTGATGTCACCTCAATTCTCAATAAAATATTAATTTAGTACATGTGGTTATAAAAGAAAGACAGCACATTCATCTGCACAGAACTCAGTCACTGAAGACCTGAAAAGATTCCTATTCCAGTAGCAGGCACACATGGGCTCACACGATACAACCTGGTTAACGTGCTTTTTCCTCCCAAACTGCAGTGCTTGCTAAAGCTACGCTCAAACGTTAAATGCCTTGGTCAAGAGTTCATCTACTGACCTGCAATGAAAGCCTTGTGTTCAGCTCCAACATTTTCTAACAGCAAACAAGAAAAAAGTGGTTTCATGGAATGAACTGTTAAAAAAGAAAATCCTCACATAAGCTTTCCCCGAGGGGGAAGAAATATCCACAAGCTTTAAATTGGCCAGGCGGATTTAAGAGGAAGCAAAAAAAAAAAGAGAGAGAGAGAGAGAGGCAGCTCTTTCTGTTGCGTCAAAGAGCCCACTGTGCAATAGGAACAGTGAACAGAGTTGTTAAACTGGCAAGCTTTTGCTGAAGACAGCTTTTCAATATGCTCTCAGCATCGTCTCCCAGGGCTGGCTGGAGACAGTCCCATTCCTCTTATATGAGCTATGCTCCTTCAAGAGGCAATCACTTTTAAGGACGGTTTCTATAAACATGCTGTTCAACTGGCTTTGCTGTGCAGAAGGAGGGTAATCACGCACATAGACATACCTGCACTCCCGTATCAGAACTGCATGCTCTTGGGGAAAATGCAAATGTATTCAAACTAGTGATTATTACCTCAGATTCAGAGCAGGATGCTATTGATGCCTGCCTGCCTGCCTGCCTGCTAAAACTCTATTTGCTGCTTCTGAGTGTGCTTCGGTGTGCTGTTGGAAAGCAATTTTGAAAGGCACAGTACTTACAGAGGAAACCTCTCATGTAATTCCATTGGGACATTGTAGTCCAAGCAGCACTCACTGATTAAAGGAAATCAGTAGTCACATGCTGCTGACTAGCTTTGTGTTTAGTGCAGAGAGCTCGGATAGACACCAGAGACCATAGCTACAAGGGATGAGCTAACTGTCACTCCCAGGAATGACCACTATGTGAGTGAAAACACCTTCAGAGGCTGAAGCAGCGTATTTACTGTGACAAGAGCAAGGAAACCGGGTAATCTGGTTAAACTTGAATAAAGCCACATTCATCACTATATTACTACACAGATCTCTGAAGCCAAGGACAACACCCTGCATTCCTTTTACAAACCATGAAGACCTAAGCAAAGGCAACTAGAGCACAGTCCAACCTACTTCAATCTGTATCTGTTCAGCTGAACTGGTTTTTTGGGCTTCCCTGCCTATAAATGAAACCTACAATGGCTTTCTCAAAAGAAAGTTGCAGACACCAACATTCTGTGAGGTGGGTGCCACTCACGGCACTGCACACCTGCAAGATGTGTTCAGAAAGAACCTGCAAGAATGGGATTGGTAAAAGGAATAAAAAATGAGAAATATAAACTGTGGAACACACTTTTCAACGTGACTGCAGGATTAAGAGCAGGGACAAACATATGCAGCTGGTTAATTTAGAATTTCTTTTCTATGTCTACACCTTTCAGAGTTGCCACATGGACATTATGAGCCTGAATATGTGGGAAGGCAGCAGAAGGAAGGAAGTATGTCCAGCAGATACATTCTGCCTATTCATTTCCATATCCATTTCTTTCTCTACTAAGACAACTTCTACACGGAAAAATTATTTCCTTAATGACTTCTCTTCAAATCCCACCAGGTGAAAATTAATTTCTCTCCTAAAAAGTGTTTTCATAAATGGCAGGATAAGTTTATGGATAAAACACATTCAAATTACAGTGAAATATGGTGTTTTCTAAGCTTTTAACCCTGTAAACTGAATGCAAGGCCCTATTTGTGCACCAAGCACTGTGCTGCTGTATTATGCTCTCAACACACTGGACAATTCACTACGTACAGAGCTTCAGCTGTAGTGACAATTGAGTCATATAAGCATAGCTTTGGCTACATGAGAGTCTGGTGATTAATAATTCTGTCCCTGCTGTGTGGAAGATAATGACATTCTGGTTCAGCTTCCCAGATCTAAAAGCTAGGGAAGTATTTGAACACATCTCATAATAATAATACCTGTTCATAAGACTACCTAAATGTTTTGCCCTATAAACACAACCTCCCCACCGCTCATCACTGTCTAACTGCAGGCTGAAGGAAACTGATCACATTTGCTCTTTGCTTGAAATGAATTTTTGGTTTATCTTAGGGCTGTAAAAGAACAGTTATTTGCACTTTGAACAGGTGGCTGGACCAGATGATCTCCTGACGTTCCTTTCAACCTAAATAATTATGTGATTCTGTGAAAATGAGGTCAATTATTAAAAACTGCCTTAGGCTACTACAGAAATGAAGTGGATTGTGGCCAACTCTTGTTTTGAAGCCAGAATTTGGATTCAACTGTGAAGACTATACACAACCCCAGAGTCAAAGATATCCACTCTGTCATTTCATGGGAAGCTATCAGATCTGTTGAAACATGCACACTTGTACTCACATTGCCCCATAAGGTTATTAACAGATACTGCCATATGGAGAGGGATGTGCTGGATCCCACCCATCCCATGCTGTTCTATTCTTAGGTTCCAAATGTCCTTTTGGTTTTCCTTCTGATCTGTAACACAGACATCCAATCTCAATCTGCTGTCCTTCAAGAGAAAAACAAGACACTTGGTCTCAGCCTCAAATTCTCAGCGACTGGCAGCCCAGACAACTCCCTTCAGCTGTACAAACTGCTCTGCACAAAGCCCAAGGACACAGAACTGGTAAAAAAAATCCGCAAAACAACAAAACCTTCCACATGATCACTAGTTTTTACATAGACCACATAGCTAGCTCAACACAGACTCGCTTCTCCAAGGCTTCACTCAAAAGATACTAAAGGAGGCTGATCTTTTTCAGATCTTTTCAGTATCTACGCAAAGCTTTAGAAAAGAGAGTAACTTTCTTGTTACTATATCATGGAGCACAGCAGTTATCCTAATCCTTGCAGTTCCACATCATAGACTGCTTTAACCCATACTACGAATCCAACTTACTAGCCCCAAGTACTTGTTAATACACCAGAGTCTTGTGCAATTGGTAACAACCTATGGGACCAAGTCAGGAAACACAACACAGAATGGATGCTACCTGCTAGGAATATATCAGTGCAGAAATTTAGACAGTGGAGACTGACATTCAAAGCCCTCCACCGCTGTTCAGTGCCAACCTAATGCCTTCCAAATACTCTCTGATCTCTAGAGTCACAGTTGCCCTAATGGAGCCCCTCCGCTTTGGCACAGAAACTATTTGTGGTGCTACAACCAAGGTCTGCAATAGTGCCTTTGTGCACATCACACATCTGTCCTTATGCTGTGTCAACTATACAGCCTGAATCCACTACATGCATTCACTGTTACTGAAAGGCCTTCCTCAAGAAATGCATATAACTTCCCAGGATAAGGATCAACCTTCACAGCATTAGATGACTAAACTGCCTTGAGGTCAATGCTGCCTATTTCCTGCTACAGAAGGTTATAATGCCTCTTCCTGATAAACAAGGCTCATGTAGGCATTTCAGCTGGCTCCTGAACTCCTACAGGAAGGAGGCTGTGTGCACTTTCAGTTGGCTGGCTCACACTGAGACCTTCAGCATGCCCTGCACTGTGGAAATCAAAACAGCACAATCAGTGCAAGAACTCAGGAAAGCCACTTTAGGTGGAAAGGAAACTTCAGACTCCAACATAACTAGTCCAGCCCCACCAGCTTACAAGCTCAGCTCCTGGGATGAGATATGTGTACACAGTGCCACTGGCACAGTGGTGGTTTAAGCAAATCTCAGTTGCAAGTTGTTGAAGGCTAGGTGCATTTCTATGGTGAAAGGTTCTGTTTTCCCTTGGTATCTGCTGCTGGAGACCTTGATACTGGGCATTAAGAACCTTTGAGAAGCACAAGCCCAGGCAGTAGCACCAAGCACCGTTATACCCGTGACACTGCCTATAGGACCAGAAGACAAATTTATTGGGGATATCTTGGCAAGTCTCCTATCAACTATCTTTAACAGCTGCCAAAGGCTGAAGAGCAGGTCCCTTTCACCTTGCTTCTACAATTCTCTATGGTCAGTCACAAGCTTTGGGAGCCTTGGCTACACAGAATTGCCACAGTCCTCTATGCCCATACAAGTCCTCCTAACTCCCAAACTTACTGCTCCTCAGCCTACCACCACACTCAAAAATCTTTACACTCCCTTGCCACTCTGGGCTTCTTGACCCTCACTGGCTCCAGATAGCGGCCACCACAGATACATAGAATCATACAGTGGTGTGGATTGGAAGGGACCTCAAAGATCTTTTGCTGCACACAAAGGGTTGTGGTCAATGGCTCAATGTCTGGCTGGAGACCAGTGACGAGTGGTGTCCCTCAGGGATTGGTGTTGAGACTGGTCTTGCTCAACATCTTTGTTGCTGATATGGACAGTGGGATTGTGTTTGATAACACCAAGCTGTGTGGTTCAGTGGATACGCTGGAGGGAAGGAATGCCATCCAGATGCAGAGAAGAGATTCAGAGCAGCCCTGCAGAGGAGGACTTGGGGGCGTTGGTTGATGAGAAAATGAACATGAGCTGGCTTCAGTGTGCACTTGCAGCCCAGAAAGCAACC